>PVKE010005209.1:0-60104 GCA_004027555.1 Craseonycteris thonglongyai
ATAATATGCACAGGGAACTTTTCCACCCACGCAGAGTTCTTCATGTCTTCATTTACCCATTCAACACACTCATGGAAAGACTGTGTTGCCACTGTCTCTATCATCTCACTTCTTGGGCCTCTGCTCGGCTCTGTGTTCTGTTGAGTGAGGGGCCCGGGGCACCCCGATTGCCTCCTTACAGCTTTAGGCTCTGGAAGCAAAATATCGAGGTTCATGGTCATGCGCTTTAAAAAGTGACTCGCTCATATGCGTTTGATGGGAGTCATGGAGCGGGTACATTGGAAACGTACGAGGGCTGTCTGGGAAAAATCCAGCCACAGTCAACATAACAAGAATGGTTACGTGGTTGGGTACTTTCTGGACAGCGCTCAGATTTCTGATAATAAAATACAAGAGAGGAAACATGGTTTTCCACTGTGATCTGATCAGCACAGTGGCTCGTGTGCATGAACGGAATCAATGTGTAGCTGCATTCTACGTGCCTGATTTCATTTAGCCCTTATAACAGGTATTATCGCCAGAGTGATGACCACTGAGTTCACTACACTTCAGGGCTGGGTGGTGCTTGGGGCAAAGGTCTCGTCAATTATCCCTCAAAATGACACCTTGTCTGTATTTCTTAAAGTAGTTTGGCCTCAATTACCTTTATTGGATGCCTACTGCTGTAATTCACCATCAGTTCTAATCTATTTTCTTAATGAGGAAAAAGGTAGTGTTGCAAGTTATTTCTATTGGGGATAATTGCAAAAATTAAAAAATAAAATAATAGGGAAGTGGCATCATCAGCAGAAGAGAGAAAGAGAGTGGGAGGCAGAATAGAGGCAAGGACGTCTTCAGAGAGAGGAGGAAGGCTGAGGCGGGGCCGCCTACGTTGCAATCAGTGGGGAGCACAGAGGAGCTGGCGCTCATCCGTAGGCACCTGACGGCAGATGCTGTCACACGAACCTGTGTGCACAGAGCAGAGAAGCCTGCGAGGAGGCTGCAGAACACCCGGACGCCCTCTTCACGTCGCAGCCTGACAACACGGTTCATCCGTGTTGGAGCACGTGTGAGCGTCTTGTTCTTCAGGATGAATAATATGCCGCTGGATGGAGGGACCGCATTGTTTCCATTCACCTGCTGATGGACACTTGGGTGGGTCTCACCTTTCAGCCACTGTGACTCATGCTGCTGTTTACATGGGCGGACAAATACCTGTTCAGGTCCCTGCTTTCGATTCTTCGGAGTGTGCCCACAGAAGAGGAATCGCTGGGTCTGAGGATAGTTCTGCTTACAGTTTTGAGAAGCCTCCATCCTGCTTTCGGTCATCGAGCCATTCCACACGTCTTCCAGCCATGCAGCGTATTTTGTCCTATTGATTAGAAAAGCATGTATTTCCTAAGGCTTTGCAAAATTGGCATGCCTCTCACACAAGCTCAGCTCCGATGCGTGACCCATGGACTCTCCTTGTTGGTGGCAGAGTGAGGGATGTTCTGGAAAAGAACTGTGAAAGGAGAGAAAACACTCGTAAGAGCAGTGCACTTAGAAATGTTCAAACACCTTGCACAAATGTTATTTCATTTGATCTCAAACCACTGTGAAATAGGCATCACTGTGATTCTTATCTTACAGATAAGTTGTGAGGTCTGATGATGAAGTTCACGAACTTGCTACTGTGCGTTTACATTGGTGGCAGCACCGTATAAACAAGTTGGCGAGGTTTTCATAACCTTGGTGTGTCAGTGTCGCATAGCTGTGCTCATGTCGACGTGTGGCGGTGTCTTGCTGAGTGGCGTTCATTATTGTTGTTGTGCGGTTTTTGTGTGTCATTGTGAGAATGTTGAAGCTTGAATTAGAGCAATAACCAAACTTTAAAATTCTCATTAAACTTGGCCAGAGTGGAAGTAAAAAAATAGGGACATATTCGTCCAAGTTGATAGAAATAAATAATGCCATGAAGAAAAGAGCAGTGTACAAATGGATTAAATGTTTTTCTGAGGAGAGAGAGGTCAGGGCGCCAGTCAGGAGCAGAGTTGACAAAAACATTGCAAAAATTCATCAAATTGTGTGTCAAAATCGTTGGCTGACTGTGAGAAGCATAGCAGACCATGTAATTATCAATAAGAAAACAGTTAAGAAAATCTGAGCTGAAAATCTTGGCATGAGAAGGGTGTGTGAAAAAATGGTCCCAAAGGAGTTTACCAATAAACAAAGGCAAAGGAGAGTCAAAGTTTCCAAGACCTTTTGAAGAAGGCCAAGACCATGTTTTGGGCCATGTTATCACCAGTAATGGAACACGAATGTACTCATATGTCAAAGTGTCAGACTGCACGATGCAAGTCAGCCAATTCTCCACGACCAAATGAGTTCCATCAACCCAAATTAAGAATCAAAACGCTGTTACTAACCTTTTTTCATATCAGAGGGATTTTTGTACTAACTGGACAATCAAGTTGACTGTTTGGAAGTGCTGAAAAAGCTGTGTGAAAAAATTAGATGAAAAAGACCTGAACTTTTCGCCAACCACTCATGGATCTCGCATCACGACAATGCACCAGGTTACATGGCCCTATCTGTGAGGGAGTTTTTAGCCAGTAAGCAAATAATTATATTGGAACACTCTCCTTACTCACTTGATCTGGACCCCAACGACTTTTTTCTTCACCTGAAGAGAAAGGAAATATTGAAAGGAAGACATTTTGATGACATTCAGGACATCAAGGGTAGTATGATGACGGCTCTGATGGCCATTCCAGAAAGAGTTCCAAAATTGCTTTGAAGGGTGGACTAGGTGCTGGCGTTGGTGCATAGCTTCCCAAGGGGAGGACTTTGAAGGTGATGGTGGTGATATTCAGCCATGAGGTATGGAGCACTTGTTGCAGGATGAATTCATGAACTTAATTGTCAGAGTTCGTATTGGAGGCTGATTGGCATCTGCGACTTGCGATGTGTAGTGGGAGGAGCGTGGGGTCTGAAGTTGAGCAGACCTACCTGGGCCTGCCGCCCTGCCCTCAGACAAGTCCACGACGTTCTGCTCTGGTTAGTGTTAGCCTGTGTCCTGCGGTTGGGGTCCTCAGCTGAGCCAGGCTGCTCGGGCCCTGCAAGCCCGCTTCTGCACGGCCTGAGTCCTCTCTACTTGCTGTTGTGTGCAGTAGTTCATATTCACTTATTAGAAATGTAGCTACTTCCTGATCACTGCCCATCCCCCAGCCCCAAAGACAAAACCAACTGGTAGTGCAGACGATGAAAACAAAGAACAAGTGAGGCAAGCGAAGACACGTAGAATTCTTCGCCAGGATATCACAATGAGTAAATTAAAGAGAGAAATGAATTCAGCAATGGCTCAGATCTGAGGAATGAACAAGTTCACCAATTTTTCCCTACCAAAAAAAAAAAAGAGGTTTGTGAAACTGTTGTAAATGATCCAGCCAGTGAAAAAATTGCTCATCAAGCGAGAGATAAGAGTTAAGTAAAAACCGAAGAGGGGGTTGCTGTGTAGAGTGAGAATGTGCACAGGAAACAAGGCCGGTGATGGAAATGGGATTCGGCGGAAAGCCCAGATCTTGTACAAACATTTCCGCGAAGCAGCAGATGGGGAAGGCTCCAGTGTGGGTCCTCCAGCAAACTTCGCTGCGAGTGGAGTTGACGGGAAAGCTTGAGGCAGCATGTGTAGGAGAGATGACACCCATCAACATTTTGGTTGGTGACCGGTTTTCTCCTATACCCTGGAAAATCCCAAAATGAAGGCACGGGAAGCCATAAGACTGCGCCACTGGTTTGAAAACCTCTGTGGGAGTAAAGGGCCTTCGGGAACATAGACATCCATGAGGACGGTGAGTAGAAGGTGGGAGGAGCCAGAGGCAGTGGCCTGGACTTGGGGGACGTGGCCAGATGTGTGGGTGAGCCAAGCTCGCTCTAGCACTTCTTAAACCCCAAGACATTTAAAGTCACGGATGAGAAGGTCCTGTCCGTACAACCATGCCACAACAACTAGGTTGGAAACATGGCAGGACAAACACGTTGTCCAAGTAGACTTTGGATTTCTAAGGGTCTCAAGCCCCTTGCCTCATCGGGACGTAGAGACTAAAACCACATTGTTTAAAGACGACTGGACCATGCTTCCAAAACAGATCAGTTTGACTCCAAATTCATGCTTTCTTCTCTCTTCCCTACCAAGTCTTGGGAGCTGGGTCAAGCACGCTGATGTCCCCAGAGCTTGAGACCAGAGCCAGGAAGGTCACAGGTGCGGAGCCCTCCTCCGGGCCCTTCAGGCGCCTTCCGCACTCGGCTGCTGGGGAGCTGGCGGGGGCTGGCGAGAGGGTGCCCCCGCCTCGCGCATCGTGTGTCACGGCGCAAACCTCCATGATCTGAAAAGCTCCATTTTGATTCGATATGTTTTAAAGATATTTTTTCTATCAATACTGTTCCCAATTTAATTACAATAATTAGCATAGTTTTCCAATATTATTTTTGCATTTGATTATATGCCTAAAAATGTTGCAGCTGTGTTTACCTATGTGCCTTTTGTCTTGGGCTTCATTTTAAACGAGAAGTAGATATCATTTTTATATATAGCTTTCCCCTTGCTTTGTGAACTATTTTCACAATGGCCCGATTTAGCCACACGCATCCTCTGGGGGGGGGGGGGTACATCCCGCTCCAAGCAGGGTGAGAGTGGGACAGAAATCAGGGGACAGTCGCAGTTCCCTGGCCCTCGCCAGCGATGTTTCCAAGAGCCAGGAAAATCAATATATTTTTCTCCATAAAAACAATGTAGATAATTTGTAGTCATATTTGGCTCCCCGTAGCTCTGCCGGCAAAGCGGAACAAAACAAAATCCTTTTTGGCGACACTACCTCAGAGGAGGGAAAAGAGAACGAGTCACTGACCAGAAGCCAATTTCATCTTGACTGTTTCAAAAAGAAAGAAAAGAAAAAGGAAGAGAAAGCCTTTCAAAGACCACGTGGCACAATTCAGCATGGAGCACACTTCAAGCTTTTCTCAATTCGGAGTCTGGGCTGGGACACGCAGGGCGGGACCGAAGCTGGGGTCCCGCTTGTCCACGCGGTTTTCTCCCCAGTCCCAGGCTGCAGGCCTTGGGACCTGGAACGGGTGACGAAATTCTGGGTCCTGAATGCAGAGAAGTACCCCGGGAGCTGGAGCCCACGTTGGGAACTTTGAACGCGTTCGCTGCTGATGGCGCTATTTCAGTGACGGCTGCATCAAGGCAGCGCGTACTGGTGAGACCGACCGCAGTCACACGCGTGCTAGGGCGCCTGGGCACGCGGAGTGCTTGGGTTCCTGACCTCGCTTAGCATGTCAGAAAGCAGGATGTGTGAGCCACGGCGGTCGCAGCATGAGTGTCGCTGAATCTGTGGTGGGAGAGGAGACAGGAGCCGGGCGGGCTTGGGCTCCATGCAGTTGGGAGGAAGGAAGAAAGGGGCCGGAGAGGAAGCCGGAAGGTGAGAGGACAGCTTGTAGGCACATGCATGCACATGTGCACACACACATGAAATGTGCACACTCGCACACCGGACTCACAGGCACCCGGCCAGACAGTGGCTCGCCCTGGTGTGACGATGGTCCCTTAAGCCAGCAGAGCGAGGGACTCCTGGTCTAGGGGCTCTGGGTCCCGATGAACCCCCCACTCTGCCCCCCAGTAAGACCCAACAGAGGGGACGTGACGCTCACTGCTCTGAGGGGTTTGGGCTGAAGCTGCGGCCTCTAGCTCCCATCGAGAAGGTGAGAGGACAGCTCTGGAATGCCTCATTCTGAGGGGCAAAGTTTGATGCCTATGCTTACTCTGTCACTTCCTAGCTATGTGACCAAAGGCAGGTCACTTTCCCCCCTTGAACCTCAAATTCTTATCTGTGTAATGGGGAGCCAATAGGATATGGTGGGCATTAGATGACATAGTGTGTGAAGACTGTTTGGTGTGGCATCTCAGGCCAGTGAACGGTGGCTCTTTTACTGTCACAGAAACACACCGAACTTGGGAGTGGGACCTCTGGGAGATTCACCTATTGGGTCAGAATCTAAATCATCATTATTGATCAACTTGGTTATACACATGTATGAAGTATCTGAGCACTATTATACCTGAACCCTCATGAAAGATGTTGAAGAATTAAGAGCGGGTGTTCAAGGGCATTATCTCAAGTCGGATGGCCGTGAGTCTTGGTATTCCTGCCCTTTTGGGATACGACCACGTGAACAGACCTATGCAGGAGAAAACCCAGTTTTGTAGTGGTGTCTCGGTCTCTTCCTGGAGGAATGTTTATTGGGCATCTCTCACTTCCTTTGGAATAAGAATAAGCTCTCAGTACCTAGTAGGGTCAGAGACGATATTTTACCTGCTGCCCACGACATGGGAGTGAGATAACTTGGTGCTGGTTAGCTAAAACCTGAAAAAATTAAATTGTCTTACTGACCGACTCCCTACGTGTCTACTTACAGATGACCTTTGAGACCAGGGGCAGCTGCAAACTGGGAAGCCAACCCTCATAGTAGATAGGGCTCCAAGTGCCCTGGCTGGGCAGAGCCTGGGTGAGGCACCAACAGCATTGTCTACAGCGAGGTCCTCAAACCGGAGCCCGCCCAGGGCTTGTTAACACACAGACCACTGTTTCCCACGCGCAGTGTCCAAGGCAGGCGGCTGGGATGGGCGGGTAGTTGGCGCACGACAAGCTGATGCTGCCTGTCCAGGCTTTGAGACACCCTGTTCTCTGTCTCTCCACCCTTCTTCTCTGATCTGGTGTGTGGCCGACCACTTGTAGTTTCTGTCCTGGTGAGCATCGTGCGCTTATCTCTGTGCTTGGTAGGAATATCTAGTGATTCATCCTTCCTGCAGCGTCGGTTGCAGTTCCCTAGGAGCTTCCTTTTAGCAGGTTCACAAAATTCCCTTCTGTTTCCAGTGAAACATGGTGCTTACCAGGAAGAGATGCTGAAATTTAGCAAGTGTTTTTCCAGTAACTATTACAACAATCATGTTTCTTTTTCTGTTGGCTCAGATTGCTAATTACTGAAACTTCTTTGCAGCCCTGGTTTAAACCCTGCTTGTTTTCTATGATGTTTTATGCTTTGAGTATACTGAGGAAGTTGACTTACTTATATATTTTTAAGGATTTTGCATACAATAGATAAGTGACAATGACTTGTTTTCATTGTTTCCCTTTCCACCCTGCCCCCTTCCTCCTTTCCTCCCTTCCTTCCTCTCCCTTCCTCCTTTCCTTTTCTTCCTTTCCTTTATCTTGATAAACCTTTCTTTCTCTTGGTCTCAAAATTATGCTAGCTTCATAAAATGAGTTGAGAATGAGCCCACCATTGACTATTCGTATGTCATAGAATATTCTGCGTAATATGAGGTTGATCTATTTCTTGGTGTTTGGTAGAGTTCGCCTTATAAAATGGCGTGTAATAGGGTGGTGTCTATTAGATGCTATGCCATTCAGGATTGCCTCTGTGTATATATATATATATATATATATATTTTTTTTTTTTTTTAACTTTATTTTATTTTATTTATTTTTTGACAGAGAGAGAGAGAGAGAGAGAGAGAGAGAGAGAACTGAACTGGGGGAGCTCCCAGTTCAGCATATGGGTCCACACGGGCCGGGGCCGGGATTCGATCCTTGGTCCCCGGCGCTGCAAAGTGAGCGCTTAACACACTGAGCCATCCCGGCTTCCCTGCCTCTGTATATTTTTAAAACACTTTTTATTTTTGAATAATTAGACTTTACAGAAGACTTACAAAGATAGTATATTTCTGTGTAGCCATCACCTAGCTTCCCCTAATTTTAACATAAATGGCTGTGTATTTGTCAAAACTAAGAAAGTAACACCGGTGGAGTGCTATGAACGAAACTATAGACTTCGGTATAATTCTGTGTCTGTCTACGTTCCCTCCTGCCCTGGCCTCGGCTTGGCTCCTCTCCCTCTCACCCTCTCTCTCCAGCCAACCCGCCGCATGTCTACTTGTGCCCCTGTGCCACCCTCACCCCGCTCTCTCCGCCAGCACCCTTTCAAATGTGTAAACACGGTAAGCGGTGCACGCAGCTTTTGCTGAGGACACGGTGCGCTGAGCCAGAGAGCAAAGTGCTCGCCGCGCTGCCTCCTCACCTGGCTCAGTGCGACAGTGGCTTTTGCATAACGTCGAAGAAAGAGACCATGCCAAATCAGTTCTCGTGACTTACGAAATTCAAGGCCTTATGGGTTCCTCCGAATTGGGGGTCATTTCTGAAAATTAGCCCGACTTCTAAAAGAAAGCCAGTTAGAAAGGAGATCGGAGAACAGGCGATGCCGGTGCTCATCTGCTCAGAGGGAGCCGGTTGCTGCCCAGAGCCAGAGACTAAACGAGCGACGCTGTCAGAGCCCGAGCACCACCCGGGGGGAGAACGCGGGGGTTGCAATTCAGTGCGTGCACTCCCCCCGCTGAACCTGACCTTGAAGGCAGCCAGTCACCTTTCTGTCTGTTAAATTTGTGAACCCACTCACTTGTCAGCGTCACCCTGTCCTCGGCCTTATGACTCCACTTTTGTAAATGAGAAAGTGAGGCCCAGTAACAGTAAGTAACCGGCCTAAGTTGTGACGCTTAGAAATTGGTGAGTCTGGGATTTGATTCCGGATCGGTCATCCTGTATTTGTTATTCATCCATGTACTTTCAGAAAATGCCGCTTTTTCTCTACTCCACAGTCACACACAGCCTTGCCTGGCACGCTCTATTCTAACATGTTCATCAGCAGTAAAGCTCTGGAGTCTGGGTTCAATCTCTTCCTGTCATTAATACCACCATGTTCTTTGAAATGGAACCCACTCAGTTTTGCCTCCAACATTTTTTCTTGTCAGAATGAGACATTTGTGCATTTCTTTATTGCAGGAAAAATAGTTAGTGGTGCAGACATGCTATTAAAATATCCTGTGAGAAGCGTTTTGAACGTCTTTCGTGTGAATGGCAAGCGATTCTGGACGATCTCTCGATGACTGTGCTCAGGAGTGTGGGGAAACGCTTGCGAAGTTAGATTAAAGCCACTTAGATGTCACCTCTCAGGGCTGGTTCCGGAGCCAAATTCTAGATGTGATTTCATGAATACACCTTAATTTCAGCTCATAATTCTGTGCTCGCTCCACAAAACGCATTTTGGAGAGCTGGTGCTAATCATAACATGGTGCTAACGGCCATCAAAGAGGCTGCCACGACACAAGCAAACTTGCTTTTATTTTAAATTCAGGTCCAGGGGGCTCGAAGTCCTGTCGGCAAACTCACCAGCCATTTGTCCAGCGCGATCCTGTTGCATTTCCCTTCAGCTCTTTCACTTCTCGTTTCGTCATGAGCTTGGAGATTCCGTGTTCACGTGGGCGGAGAACTCTCCAAGACGCGGTCTGGGGACATGAAGGGTGGCTTCGCCCGAAGCGCAGGAGATAGTGGAACGAGAGCCACTCTGCTTCATTGCTAACCACTGCAGGCGGGCTCAGCCCTGTGCTTTTCAGGAGGGCTTCTGTCACGCTGCGATGCCAGCCTGCTGAGCCGGCTCCCAGGACTCAGGACCCGCCTTTGAAAGCGCTCCGGTGCAGCTGTCCTTACTGAGCTGCCCTTCCCGGAGCATCTCCTCTGCAGGGCTGGCCCCGTGGGAGACACCGGGAACGGCGCTCACGGGACATGGAGCCTTCACGCTGCGAGCTCACAGGCTAGGACGCCCTCGGGGCACACATAGGACGCTTCATAGGCATGCGCCCCAGCTCCACGTAACATGCACATCACTGTGTAACGTGTGGCCTTTGAACCTCTGCACACACGTGTGTGTGTACATGAGTGAAAAGGTTAGAGCGGTACAAATGAAGTCAGTGACAAGTGAGTGTCTCTCTCAATAAGGCTCCTAGCCACTCTGGTCCCTTCCTAGATGAAGTGTTTTGCAGATCTTCCCAGAACTATTACACGTTTATATACATGAGGGCTGTCCGGAGAGGAGTCAGCCATGTAATTCGAAAACTAGAGGCGTTCGTGGCTGGACAGCCCTCGTGCATATACCACACACACACACACACACACACACACACACACACACAGATATTTCTCTTAAACCTGCTGTTTTCATTTAAGAATATATCAGAGATTGTTTCATCTGTATAGTTAGAGCTTCCCCATTCTTGTTCATGACTGCATAGTATTCTGCTGTGAGGATGTACTCGAATATACTTTACCAGTTAAGTATAGGAGGGCATATTATTTATTTCAGGTCTTCATTTATTATAACAATGCTGTAATTTATATCATTGTATGTTTATATGTATGTGTGTGTATCTATCTATCTGATCTGAAACGTATTCAATTATATTTGAAGGATAAATCGCCAAAAGTAGATTGCTAGATCAAGGAAAATGTGCACTTAAAGTTCATAAATACTATTAAATTACCTGTTTCTACAGGTATCGCAATAAACGGCTTTTTTTCTCTATCATTACGAGCAGAATGAATTATCAAACTTTGTGAATCTTGCTAATCTGACAAACCAAAAGATATTTTGTTATTTTACCTCTTATTATAAATGAGTTTGAATGTTTTCTAAAATGCTTAAGAGACATTTGTGTGTGTCTATGTCCTCATATCTAGTTCTTTGTTCATTTTCTATTGGGTGGTCATTTTTTAAAGTTTATTTTAGTATGTATTTATAATAGTTTAAGAAAGTTAGTACTTTGTCTGAATTTCCAAGTGTATCTTTTTATCTTTAACTTGGTTTAGGGTGGTTTTGTCATCAAATATATTTTCTTTTTATGTAACCTGCATTATCCTCTTTTGTATGATTTCTGCTTTTGCTCCCCATTTTAAAAGGTCTTCCCCACTATTCCTAATGGAGCTGATGTCATCAGACTGGAACCTGGAAAGGGTCTTTCTGGCTACAGTTCAGAAAACAGAGGGCAGGGGACATCCTGAAACGGAAGGTGACGATTAGAAGTGGGTGCGAGTCATGTTCATAGCCACGCTTGTGTGATGACCGTGGGGTGGAAAGCATGGGAGGATTCGGCTTGTGTCGGAGGTGCAGCGGAGTGGCAGTAGATCGGATATGGGGGGGAAGGCGGGATTTGGTTTGGACAAATGGGTAGCGGAGATCAGTCCCTGAGCTACGGGACCGTGGGAAAGGACCAGTGTATGCGTTTGCCTTTTGTGAATGGACCCAGGCAGGAAGGACAATGAGGATGGTCTAGCACACCCTCGCTTTAGGCGGTCATTGAGGGCACATCTCAGACTGATGCCCGGAGGCGCCATTCTGGCTGGAGATGAAGGCTGAGGAGTCACTACTCGGTGGCTCTTGAGGTTCTGGGCCTGGCTAAGCTCGCTGAGGACAACAGCAGAGAGTGATAAGAGAGCTGCCTGGAAGCACCTTGAGGAACACTAACATGTCACAGGTGGACGCTACAGGCCACCCGGGGAGGAGGAGATGGCACGAACTTGAGCGGTGAGGGGGCCACCCACCCTGTCACCAGTGCTCCGTGAGGACCATGCCGGACAACCCACTGGGCCGCACCGCCCGGCCCTCCCGGGTGCCGTTTAGTTCGTTTCTCTTGCTGCCTCTCCTGTTACTTCCCCATCAGGAGAAAACACTGAACAGAGGCCTCTCGCTGTCCCCGAACACGGACAGCAAGTGTGTGCTTGGCACCTGGCCTGGTTAGTGACTCAGAAAGACGTACTCAAGAGACAGGCGCTTTGTGCTCTGCAGGCAAGGCGGCAGAATGAGCGAAAGGCACGGATGCTTCCCCGTGGGGTGTGGCCGGCACGGGAAAGGGTTGCTAGCGTGGCTACCTAAGTGCCTGCGGTTGTTTTCCTCGTTGCTGCGGCGCCGTGGAAACAGCTGGCCTGGTAACAATATGGAGACTCTGGTTCAGACCCCCACACGATTTCCTGCTACAGCCGTGACTCAAGACAAGCCGTTCAAACTTTTAAGCCTCCAGTGTCCCCTCTGTGCGGTGAGGCTGAGTTCCTGACGTCCCTGGGCGATGTGAGAATGGAAACGGGGAGGGGAACCTAGCGGAGAGCGTGTCACCCACGGGGACTTGGGCGCCTGTCCCTGCCTCCTTCCTTCCGGCCTCAGGGACGCTCGCTCGGTCTCATGCATGCATTGTCTTGTCGTGTCTCACAAAACCACCGAAATCCTACGGATCCGCCTCTGAACGGCAGAAGAGTCTCAGGTGAGATGGTGCATCGGTGCTCTCATTAGCTTTGCCTCTGCTCTCTGTGCAGTTGCAGGGGTGAGTCAGTATTCAGAGAGCTGAAAGGGACCAGGACCCATGGTCTTGAACTTCTATGCATTTCCAGTAAGAAGCCCCCAGCGGAAGGGACGGGGGAAAGGGAATGGGGATTAGGGCAACGTGTGCCCTGCGTTGGATGCTTGGAGGCCGGAACAGGGGCGTCTCATGCCCACCCCTCACCCCCCAGTTCATCTACTCATCTTGTGGGAGAATCACACGATCCCCTTTGACATCACTGGAGCCAGCCCCAAGAGGAAAGCGTGGGACATCTGCCTACCAAGGTCTGAGTCGTTGACTTCTTGTTTCAAAGCGTGTGGGCCAGAGACCACACCTGCTCCGCACATTCAAATTTTGCCAGATTTTGGGAGAAGAGCATCCCCGTGCGGGTGGGAAGGGCCTGGCCTGGGGCCTGTAGGTCTAGACTCTGCCCCGAGCTCTGTCGTCTGCTTGCTGATGGGATGAGATGTGCCAGACATGTGCCTTTGGGGGGCCCAAGAGTCTCCCCTTTCCAATGACCACAGGAGGTATCCTTTGATCTCTAGGGTTCCCAGTTCTGAGGAGCCACCAAATAAAAGGCCAGGGGTCTTTTGAATGTCACCGAGGCTCACGTTGGTGTTCTAATCCCATTACGGGGTCAGCTCCCATATTAGCGCATTCTACATTTCTATTATTTGCAGCAAAGCACGTGTAGTTGTGCAGCAAAGCATGTATCATTGGTTAATTAACGCTGCCGCATGGTGCTCTGCTAAACGATTGTTTAGCCTAGCGTGGAACAAAACGCCACCGTGGCTGCTACAGTATCATTATGTAACGGAAAATGAAAAATCGCATAATTTGATTGGGAGTCTCAGGTGAGTTTTTTGTATTAAAATGTTAGCCTCAAGTAGCTATAAGCAGGTAAATGTTTTATTCATCCCACTGATACTAAATAAATGCTTATGATATAAATTATGTATAATTAATACTCCTGGGATAAAAAAAAATGTATGCTAATAGGTTGTCAGTTAATTAAGAAAGGAATAGGAGGTAAACTAAGGTGATTATAATTTATCTTGGGACCATAAACAGAAACCGTACCTTAAATAATCTCTGTTAAAAATATACATTAAACAGCGAATCCTGCATTTTCATCCAGACCGGCCTGCTAATGGTTCGCAACAGCCATTCAGTGGGGACGTTGGGTGAAAAGGCGGCTCCTGAGAGCAAGAGACCCGGACCCTCTCTGCCCCCGGGCCTGGCTGAGGTGGCCTTTCGTGAGCAGCCCTGAGCTCTTCAGGAACTGTCTCTGACATATACTTTGTTTTTGGAACCCAGAACCTACATTTAAAAAAAGGAAAAGGAAAAAGACAGACGGCCGACTAGTGCAAACTTGGAGAAGTACCGGTATACACTCGCTAAATGGCCATGCTAGGCTTTCTCCCGGATCCGGTCCTCTCCTGTCAAACCCGGTCACAGGAGGAAGCCACGGTGGTGGACAGTACGGACCAGGCACATGTCTCGTCTGAGCTTCTCTGAGCAATCTTTGCTGCTATTCATTTGTGTGTTCCACAAGCATTTATTGACCACCTCCTCTGTGCGAGGCATGGGGGACAGTGTTCTGGATGTTTCGAGTCCTGTCGTTTCTCCTCCCAAGGGGCATTCCTCACCTACGGCGCCTGGATGTTCAGATGAAAATACACAGCGAAGAGCTGAATGTCGAAACTCGAAGCTCAGGGGCAAAGTCTGGGATCAAAATAAAGTTCCTGCTACCTGTGTGGTGTGAGCACGTTGTCACCCCAGTATGTCCCCCTCCAGCGATTCCCTCCTCCGGAGTAATCTACCCCAACTGCTAAAACCATAGACGTTCCCTGATCTCAAATTGTATACAAATATACAATATGTGTTCTTCTGCATTGGAGGTATTTTGATTGAAATTCATCCAGTTGTCGAAGGAAATTGTAGTGATTTCATTGTCATTGCTTCATAGTATTCCAATTATGAATATGAGACAGTATATCTAGTCCATTGATTCATAGATTGGGTTAATTTTTTACTATGAACCTATTCAATTATTGCTGTTATGAATATGCTTGAGTATTTTTCATTAACATCTGTGCACATTTCTATAATATATATATATATATGTAGGGGTGGAATTGCTAGAACATAGGCTATATGCATGTTTAGTTTTAGTAGATAATGTCAGTTTTTCAATATTTTTCAACTACGGGCAAGTGTGATTGTACCAATTTACTCTCCTTAATTTTATGAATTATAATTGCTCCAAATATGACACTTGGTTTTGTAATGGTTTTAATTTGTACTTATCTGATGATAAATAAAGTTGATTACCTTTAACATGTTTACTGCTATTTAGATGTTCTATTATTTTGTACTTAGCAAAGTATTTTTCCTATTTTGGCATGTCTACCTTTTTCTTATTGCTTTGTAAGAGTTCTTTGTATGTCCTGGCTAGCCTTTTGTAAGCTATACATGCCTTACAAATATCTTTTCTTATTCTGTAGCTTTTCTTCTACTCCTCTTATTGATGTCTTTGGATATTCAGAAGATCTTAATTTTAAAGGAACCCTACTTATCAATTTTGTCTATTATATTTAGCAATTTTTAAAATGTCTTTTAAAGGTTCGTTTACCCCAAGGTTATGAAGAAGTTCTGGTATGTTTTCTTTGAAACCTTTATTGTTTTACTTTCCACATTTAGATCTACAATCATGTGGATCTGGTTTTCATAAATGGTGTGAGGTAAGGGGTCCAAATTTCTCTCCTGCTATAGGTATCCAATTGACTCTGCCCGTTTATTGAAAAGATAACTCTGTTCTTATAGGAAGTGTTTAACACCAAACCAACCATCTTTAAGGGCTTGGGGAACAAATGACAGCGAAGTCATTGCCAAAGTTCTCATCTTGCCACACTAATGCGGGAGGTGTACAAAAGCTTACCTGGAGGCTGCTGAGAAAGCCACGCCCATTTTCTACCCATGAGCATTTTACTTGTGAGTCCAACTACACTCACCTGGAAACCTACAGGGAAAGGGATCCTGGGAAATGTAGTTCTAGGATTTTTCTCTGGGATGTAGAAAAGATTAGGAAAGGGAGGTTGTAATGATGTCATTTAAAAACATAGTCCAACAGAGCCACTTACTGTTTCTTACACCTCAGAAGAGGTTGGATTGGAGGGTCTCTAAGGACTTCCTACCTCTACCATGAATAAAATCTCAATGGACTTTATTCATTCATTCAGGCTTGCACCAGGCCAAGGATATAAAGAAGAAGGGAGGCTTCTTTCATGAGATGCACTTTGAATTCCACGGAATAGGAGCGTGCAAACAGGTGACAGTAAAGCCACGGCAGTGGCTGAAAAGCACACAGTGCTGCCGCGCACAGGTGGGGAGCAGCCACATCAGCCTGGGGGTGGCGCCTGCAGTGCTCTCGCCAGACTGTGTGGGCTCCCCCTGGGGAGCAGCGTGGGGATGGGGAGCAGCAGGTGCATGCAGGGGGGGCCCGTGTTACCTGGGCATATGTAAACGCAAGCTTTGTTGCTCTTTATCTTGAATTTTTGGAGGGAAACCACAGGTGCCTTCCAGGAAACAGATGGACGTACTCATCTGCTTTGGGTGACAAAGCGTCAGGTGGCGTGTGAGTGGCTCCGGGGGAGCTGCTTCCTCTCGCTGCTGGGACGTTCTCCACGGAAACTCCGGGGCTCTTCATCCACTTTCTAGGGCTCTTGACTTCGCTCTCCCTCTGCCCTCAGTGGCAACTGCACACATGCAGGCTCCCTGGCTGCCCAGGGCGATGGGCTTGCTTTCTCCTGTGCAGGGCTCTTCCCAGAGTCCTTGGGAAAAGGGATGGAGTGGTGGCAGAGATGGGGAGAGGGCGTTCGGTGGGTGTCAGTCAATCACCGTGCCTTTCAGTGAGCTCACGTGGGTTGCCGGGTGTTGAATCGCGAGGGCCTGCTCCTCATGAGGTCTAGTTAATATTAGGAATTATTGCTTCCAACGCTGCAGGTGTGGATCCATCTCTTTCAGCCCCAGTAAATGGGCCGCAACTGCCTTTGACAGCCTCCCAGCCGCACCGTGACCGGCCCCCGGGGCGGACAATGACGTGGGGGAGTTGCTGGTTTTAGGACGGAAAATTACAATGCTCGAGAGTAAACAGCACCTGGAAGTTTACTAATGGTTTTTACAATTAACAGCAGCCGTGTGGTCTCATTATTTATGCGTGCTTTCCATGAAAGAAAAGAAAGGAAGCAGATGTTGGGAAAAGTCACATGGCTTCGATTTCAGGGGGTGGGGTGGGGGTTGGTGGTGAAAGAAGGGGATGCAAGGGCCGGAGGAGAAGGCAGGACAGTGTGAGGTAGAGGTGGCTTCCTGTTGTCTCCTCTAGGATGTGAGATGCAAATCGCTGCTCCCAGACCTGGAAATGACCCTGCGCCCATGGGATTGCTCAGAACGACTCTTCTGCAGTACGCGCACTTAAAATCCTCCAGAGACGGCCAGGCTGCTGGGCCTTTGTCGCTGATGTTGGTGTTAAAGGCTCTGATGGAGCTGGAGAAAGGGAAAAGGCCATAGGACATGTTATCACCAAGACCTCTGTTCTTGCTGAGATTCGGTCATTTTTCTTGTAAATGCTTCCTGGGTTGCTTCAAGTCTCTAGTTCATTCCCAGGCTTCTGAAACGTTGATCCGGACTTTTTTTTTTTTTTTTTTACCAGCGCTCTTAATGTTTTCATGGAGGAGAAAATTGTCAAAGGTTCTCACTCTGCCATGTTTGCTGTTGTCATCTCTATATGAAATAATTTTACATGGATATTATTTGCTTTCAAATCAGTCTATCAGGGCAATATCATTCTAAGTAAATTCTCAATAACAGTTTCTGGGAAGTTGCAAACTGATTCAAAATATACCCAATAGTTAAGAAACATTAGAAAAGAAGAGATGAGATGGGACAGTAGGCCTACCAGACAGTAGGACATGTTTTAAAACAATCATAATAAAAATGTCATTTAGAACAGGAATTGACAGAGAGAGGCTAGGAATAGACCTAGAAATTTGAAAACTTGCTATATGCGAAGGGTGGCCCCTCAAATCAGCAGTAAAAAGATTCAAGTTTAATATTGGGGAATTTGGGTCATTCATTTTGAAGATTAAAGTTGGACCCCTAACTCACAACCTTTCAAAAATAAATTACAAAGGTAATAAAGGCCTAAATGTGAAAGATAAGGAGAGGCAGCACATACAAGTTAAGGAAGAACCTTATTCTGACCTTGAGATGAGAAGAGGAAGGTTCTCAGTAGGCATTCAAAGCCATAAGCCATAGAAGGACAATGCATAGATAGGAGTACATCAAAATTCAAATGCGCATTTAATCAAGGATGTTGGAGACACAAACTTGGAAAAAGGAATATTAATGAGAAGATATGTATAAGATCTTAAATTTTCAAAAGATTCACATCTACAATATAGAAAGTCATGTAATTCAGCAAAGGAAGAAAAACAACAGAAAAATGGGCAAAAAAGAATTGTCAATTTGCAGGCCAGAGAATGAATATAAGTGATTAATAGATAGATAAACTCAAATTCACTAACAAATAAGAGGAATGTTGATTTTAAAGAGCAAATGGACTCAGTTATAGTTTTGCATGTGGTGGCACATGAAAATACACGTGTAATATGAGATTCTACTCAGTAATCTGAACATAGACAGACAGGAAATACTTAATATTGAATTCAAAGACAATGAATTTATATTTAGGATGATCACAAGTCTTATTTTGGCAAAGATAGTCCCAGTTTTAGCTTCTTATTGAAGAGCATTTATTATTAGTTCCCCTTTTAAATCTCCAATGTACTGTGTTGAAAAATGAGTTATATGGTCACTGTACTTACTATAAAATATAATTAATTTAAATCAAAATGCAGTAACTTCAGTGTATATTTGTCAAGAAACATATTGGCTGTATGCACACAAGATCCAAAGACAAACAAATGAACAAAAATGTATTAGCGGGCATTGGGGGGTTGGAGGGGGAGGCAAGGAACATTTAATAATAACACAGGGAGTATGGTAGTGAAAACTCAAGATAGAATTTAGGAATTTCCTCTGACCCTCTTCTTTTCACAGCCAGTAGTCAGTTCTCCCATGAAGTGAGGGCCATCCACGCTTCCTTGGATAACCCCGGGAAAATTGACTTTGAAGGACATATTAGAGTCCTATCCTGAGTAATAAAACAAATCCCTTTTTACCATATGTAGCAAGGATCCAGGAAACAGACTCATCTCAGAAGTTTGTAAGAAGTCTGTGCTGCAAAAACCAATGTGACAAGATTTTAAGGTCAGGAGATCTCGTTCTACACTGAACAAACAAGAAAAGGGTTCTAGCTGGGCCATTGGGCCCCTCTGTAATCAGATCCTATTCTTAGGTGCACAGAGTCGTACTGAGGGTGCGGAGACCATGGGAGCCTACGCTGCCTTGGGTCCCAAGTCTATTTCTCGAGAGGTTGCAACAGAGCAAAGAGAAAGATCTCGAATAAAAGTTTCAAAGACCTCTAGGCAAGTTACAGTCTCAGAGCTACCCATGCCTCGTGAAAGGTGCTGTGTCCGGCCAGTGTATTAGGCTGTGGGAAAGGGTCGCGTCTAGAAATGGCAGTTTTCCCACGAGATAGAATATTTCTTTCCCCTTGATTCGACAGGGTGCTTTCATGTCGTGCCTCACTTAATTCGCTGAGCAGCTCTATGGGTTAGGTAGCATTAGTATTCCCTATACAATACGGAGACAGCCTTGTGGAGGACGTGGTGTGTAATCCCTGATCTCTTAACCAACAGTCTCCGCTGTTACCACGATGCCACCTGGCTGTCTTAGTCAGGATTTGGTCAGAAGCAACTCTGTAGGTTACCCTACGTAAGAAAAAACATGGCTCGATCTTTTATCACAAAATAAAGAAGCATGATTTCCAAACACGTAATTTGTTCAATTGGATGTGTGTAAGCACACTGCACTGTCTCATCTAGTTTTGCAAAGCTGTGGTCCCCACATTGTGACTTTTCCTGGGATCCCAGGGGAATTCTCTAGCCTCCCCTACAGTTAGGATGGGGCCATGAGACGACGTTCTGGCCAATGGAACACAGTGGGAAGTGACGCCTTCCGGCATTGCCCCCACCCGCTTTTGCCTCCTGTGGAGCCCTTGGTTCCAAGTTCTTCAAACAGCAGAGCAGCACCCTGGTGGTGATAACAGAGTGACGTGCAGGTAACTTGGTGTGAGATAAACACATCTTTATTGTGCTAAGCCTCACAGACTTGTTAGTAATTTATTATACCTTAACTTTTAGAGAAACACCGTGCTATTGGTCTGCTTTATCTTGCTGAAGAATAATGGGCAACTCTCAGTCTATCTCCCCTACTTCCCACAAGGAGGAAAAAAGCCCAAACATGCCAATATTAAGGAAACTCCCGTGGGCCGGGAGGGTGTAACGTTCACTTTTGTATTTTGAGTCCTCTCTTCTCCCCGTCTAGGATCTGAAACCTCAGGGTGGCCAGTGAGTGTGTGCAGAGGTCAGTAAGTGTGTCTAGAGGAACTAGTATATGACTGGATGAGTCTTAATTTTAGGATTTCCTCATCTCACCAAACGTAGAGCAAAACAATTTAAAAGGTTGGGATGGTAAATAGGACAACCTGCTGATCTGCTCCAAAGATGAAGAGGAACTAAAAAGAGGGCTAGCATCTCATTTGTACAAATACAATCAGTTTTATTTTTATCAATGTTAAAATATCTATTTTTGATGAGCACATGGCCCTTTATGTGTATCAATCAATGTTAACACAGCCCCCACACATATGGGCTTTTGATCACGTGTCCTCCCTCCCATAAGTCGGAGATGCTCTGTGCTCAGGAAACTTCTGAGGGTCCGTCAGCCCTAATATCTCATTATCCTACGGAGCCAAGGGTCACCTGCAAGGTTCCTGCCATACGTAAGACTACCTTTGGAATGGGTTAACTAATTAGCATCATATGTGTTTTGTCTGTTATGATTTAATTAGTATATGGATTTAAGACCATTAATCTCATTTCCCAAATGACCTTGTTGTCTGTGCACCCCCTCCCTGATTCTGGGTACCCCTGAAATGACAAGCACCTTCTCCCAGTGGCCTAATGTGAGTCAGAACGGTGCTGTGCAAAATGGGACCAGAGTGGCCTAAGCCATCCTCTTAGCGGCCCCGTGAAGCTATTTAGAGGAGGTGAAGAAATGATTTTAATTAACCAAGTAACTATTAAAAGCAACATATCCTACCGCCTGCCAGAAACGGTCACAGCTAAACTATGTATTTCAGGGTTTATTTCATTGCAAACAAGACTGATTAGAAGTAACCAACGTTACGTTCTTGCCGTTGTCTTGATTATAACCGTGAACGCTGCAGAGACGGCGCTGAGCCTGCCCGAGTCCACGGCTGCTTCCTGCTTCTCCCGGGCCCTGGCAGCGGGGGCTGCAGCCACAGATGCTCCGCCGTGACTTACGACGGGCTCCATTCCGATGAACCCACTGTGAGCCGCAAATGCACTGCTGCACCTGACCCACCGAGCAGCGTCTTTAGCCTGGCCTGCCTGAAACGTGCTCCAATGCAGAGTTCAGGCCGTAGCCCCGTCGTAAGCGACGACATCTGTCATTGGTTTCCTCTTCTTCTCACCAGGAGCAGGAGCCGTAGGTGCCGTGCTGTAGACGTGACGGGTTGTGAAGACACAACATCCAAAGGGCACTGGCCACACAATAGAGCGCTGCTTGTTTGCACTTCTCATGGGTGAGGGGCTGGCTGCCGCTGTCCAGCGTCACGGGGGGATCGGACCACACATCCTACCCAGGAAGAGACCCGAGTTCAAAGTGCGAAGTGCGGTTTCTGCTGATTGTGGATCGCTTTCTCCCTACTGTAAAGCTGGAAAGTTGTTCAATCAAAGTGTCGCAAGTCAGGGACCGTCTGTCGTATCTGCAGGGAGTGGTCAGGACGGCTTCTGCTCCCCAATCTGCCCGCCTGGCCCAGAACGATCGCGGCTTTGTGTGAGGTCCCGCCTGTGAGGGACACGGGGCCGGGGGCTGAAGGAGGGGTGGCATGTATGTGTATTTGCTAACTGCTTCTGTAGAGCTATTGTGATCTCTGCTTAGAAACTGTAAGTAGCAGACACCCCAACACTTGACTCTCATTGGTATCCCTAATGACTGCTATGAATAACGGTAATGAAAAATAGAACAAGTTTGAGACTATACCCTGCTAACGATTGCCCACCACATCTTCCCCTCGTGGATGTCTAATCCCAGGGGCCTGCTGTTTATGGATCAAGGACAGGCAGTGATTAGGAGGTCATTCAGTCACTCTGTGCGTATTGGCTGTGCCCCCTCTGAGAGCCAAGGGCTGTGAAAGGCGGTGACACAAAGCCGGGTGAGGTGGCCCATGCAGGATGGAATGCAGTCCCGAGAGCCCACGGCTTCGGCAGGAACATTTCTCACAGCGCTGGTCACTGAGAGAGGACCCGGCCCAGAATAAACAAGTGCGACTTGGAAAGATTTTACTGTTAGAAAACCTTTTCACGGTTTTCACTGATGTCCAAATGACCAAAAGGGAGTGTAAAAGTTAGACTTGTTTGACTTTTATTAAATACACGCTTGCCTTTCCAACCAAATACAGGGCCTTGCGGCTAGTGTGCTGTTTAGGAGGATGTAGAACGCGAAGCTGTCACGTCAGACAAGGACGTCTCCCGCCTGCTTGTCGCCATCGAAGCCACGTCCTCAAAATGGCTCACAGGCCTTCTGCTGACTCACACCTAGGGATCCCACAGACTCTGCTGGTGCCTCGCTCTCCCCTCTTAGCTGTGAGCCCCTTTTCTACTCTGTGTGGCCACGTGCCCTTCTCTGTTTTAGGGGATTCCCTCCCTAAAATGTGACCATAAAGAAGGGCACCATCACTGGGTCCACATTTCGTTCATGTTTCAGAGACTGGCGTACAGAATTCGGGGCAGCAGATCTGGATTTGCATCTTCTCTCCATCGCCCGAGCTCCGTGGCTTTAGGTAAGATTTTTACCTTCTCAGAGATAACCCGTTTATTTTTTCATCTGGAAAAGCAAAAATGGAAAAACAAAAAAACAAAAAACAAACCACACGGGAGAGCATCCAGCGTGGCGTCTAGTGCAGAACGTGACATGCCCAGGGCCTGGCGCTGTGTCCACCCCACGGCGCGAGCTGCGTCTCCGAGAAGAAGATGCTGGGCGTCACCGGGACGGTTTCGCTCCATCTTCTCCACAGACGTACGCGCTCTCACTACCCAGGATTCACGCCCTGAAGGCGGCTGGGGTCTCGGGGAGGAAGGACACCAGACGTCAGATGATGGCCTGCAGCCGGGCACCAGCCGCATGCGGCCGCCTCTTTCTAGGGGTGGCGGAAGCAGGGGAAAGGCGGGAAGCGAAGGTGCGGCTCCAGGGGGAGCAGCATCCTCTGCAAGCCTGGAAGTGCAAGGGTGCCCGGTATCCTATGGCGACCACGAGGGGCCAGGTTTCCTAGGAGACGGCTCTTAGAAATGGAGACGTGCACAGAGGACATGTCTAGGGATTTCCATCTATGGGGGGCGGGGGGCGTGAGAACGTAGGATGGGTCAGAGGCGACCTGTGACCAGGATGCACTTGCAAAACCAGCCAATCCGCCAGGAAAGCTGTGAGGCTGGAGCAGCCCCTCAGAGCTGTCCTGCTTAGGTCAGGGGCTGGCTCTTACGCTCCACGGTGGCTGTCATTGTCCCTGTCCCTGGAGAATGTCACTTTAGGCTGGTCAGCTCTCTTTGGCTGGAGAGGGACTGAGCTGAGAGCTGTGAGTGGCCAACACTCCCAGCCGAGGGAGCGGGGTGGGGCGGGGGCGGTGCCGCAGTCGTCACTGGGGGTCTGGGCCATGTGGCAGCATTCGCCCGCATCAGCCCAGGAAGTAGGAAGCGTGACAGTGTAGCTTTCTGGGTGGAAGTGACAGAAATGAAGCAGCTGGGAAAATGGCCAGGCATCAGATCGAAAGGCTGTGTTCAGCAGAAGCTTGGGCCATCCGAGAACTTCAGGCCGTGGGACCATCCACAGGGTTGAAGAAAACACAGAAGCAAGCAAATGCCACCAGAGTTGCATTTCAGGAGGCGGATCTCTGGGTGTGGCATTGTAAGGACAGCGGGGAGATCGGTTCAGAAAGTCTTAAAAAACTTGAGAAAAGTGATAAAGAAATGGCATGGATTTGAGAACTATTTAGATCAGTGAGGAAGAGGGACAGAGTTATGGCAACTGGTGAACAAAAGAAACTTTGGGGAGCACAGTGAAGAAATATGGGGACGTACACAGCACCTCTCGGTATTCGGTTAGTTCCCTTAGAAGTTGGGCAGGAGACAAGATACATCACGCCTTTGATGCACCTGCAACCCAGTGACAAGAGAATGAAGATGATTGTTCAATAAAGGGAGTGTTGCGTCTACTTTTGTCTCAGTAAGTCGTGTATGACAAGAAAGCAATTAGAGGCAATTTGGGTCCTTGCTGAAGAAATTGCATATTTTTCAGGATAGCTGACCCAGACTCAGTTAGAACTATTACTAGTTAAGGTCATGGGAGTAAATGTGAATACCTAAGTGTTTGGGAGACTGTATTTGTTATCCTTGCGGTCTCAGACTAGGCGACTCCTCAACTCTAGAGCAGCTCTGTTTGGGGGTTCTCTTGTGGAGGAAGTAGCAGCAGAGGAACTGAGGAGAAAAGATGTGCAATTAATTAAAAGGGTATTAGTTCTTGCTCCTCATTAAAATCAAGTAAAATAGGAACTGGACAGGTGTTTGGCTAGAGAGTATTGAACAATTTTCAACCTTAAAGGCAACAGCAGGGAAAACCCACAGGGAGCGGGCCTGGGACCGTTTTTAAACACTCCTCTTTCGTGATGTCTGCCTTCCCAGCTTTTAGTTGTCCCTCCTCATTTTTGTCCTCCCAGAACCAGGGGCCCTCTGTGTGCTCGACACAGCTGGATCCGCCCTTTCCACACATCATCATACCACTTGTTAAATCATCTGGTTAGAATTCCACATCAGAACTGAACAGAAAATAAATCGGACCAAGACACGAGCTGTCCGCTAGAGTATTCCAGCAGCTGCCACTGGACCGTAAGCCTCACGAGGGCAGGGCTGTGTCTTCTCACTCGCCACTGCGATATCTTCAGTGCTCAGGACAGTGTTGGTGTGAAGTAGGCACTCGGTGAATACTTGTCGAATGCGTGAGTCAAAGAGAGAATGAATGTCTCTTAAAAAACGAAAGGGTTGGAGGGCTGATAGCCTGACAATGTAATTTTCCATGTGACTAGATGCCCTTTCCTCTGGGACAAAGTGTAGTGACATGGACTCCTCTTGGCTGACTTGGATGTGAGCATTCAGGTTACCTTTGACATTGGACAGTTGATGCTTATGTCAGTTCCCTAGAGCTACTGCAACAAGTTGAGAGACTGGGTGGCTGAAAGCAGTGGACACGTGGTGATCCACCGTTTCTCAGTCCGTCAAGTTGTTGGCATGGCTGTGTTCTCCCTGTAGGATCTTGGGGAGGACCCTCCTGGCCCTGCCAGCTCCTGGTGGCACTGATCTTGGCGTCCCTTGGCTTGTAGCTGTGTCTCTCTAGTCTATGTGTCCATCTACCTGTGACCTTCTTCCTGTGTCTGTGTCTCTTGTTCTCTTGTTATAAGAAAACCAGCTCACCCTAATGCAGTAAGACCTCATCGAAACCAATGACAGCTACAAGGGCCCTGTTTCCAATTAATGGCGCACACACACAGGGTATCCAGAGGATGAAAAGTAAAAATAACCCTCGTAAGGAAAACAAAGTCTCTCTGACAACTCAGAAGACAGAGCCATCGGCTTCCTGGTCCGTAGATTAGGAGATATTTGGAATTCTGGCTGTGTCCTCAGGGAGGTCTGTTCCCTGGAGAAATCTGAGGAGGGCATTCCGAGCTGGGGAGGGACGACTTAGGTATGGGTGCGACGGCATCTGTGGAAATGGGGACCGGTCAGTGTGGCTGATGCGTAGACGAGCAGAGCATGAACGTGGACAGGAAGGTGGGAGCTGTGGATGACACAGAGCTTTTGAAGGATTTTAAGTGGAGAAGAACTATGCCCAGTAAATACTGACCCTCAGGGCTCACGGCTTCCGGCGGGAGGAGGCGTTAAAGGGAGACTTGGGCAAGGAGATGAGTTTGGAGACTTGTCTTCACCCCCAAGCGCCTAGGGACAGGCTCTGAGGCACAAGAGTGCAGCGTGCCCACCCCCAGGGGCATGCGCACTTAAGTGAGATCAAAACAAAAAAATGTGTCATCTGCCAAAACACTTTGAGGACAAATTTTGGACAAGGCTTGCAGACCCGGGTTTAGAGGGACAGTCACACATCACATGGGGACATGAGGTTTCTGTCCCTAGGGGTTGAATTGAAATCAGAGAGAGTTCAACCTTCAGGACGCACAAGCTCTCATGACTGGCACGGAATGGAGAGGACAGAAGGAAGAAATACTGTTTTTATTAAGACATAATGGACGTATAACGTTGTATGAGTTTCATGCGGACAACATGAAGATTTGTTATTTGTACAGAGTGAGCAGTGATCACCATAATTTTAGTCAACACCTGTTGCTATGCACAGTTCTAGAATTGTTCTCGTGATACAAACTTCTCATATCTGCTCTCTTGGCAAATTTGAAACATGCAACACGCTTTATTAACTGTGGTCGCTGCATTTCATCCTCATGATACGAACTTCAGACTAAATACTCTGGATTAGGGGATAAAACGTGTGGCTGCCTGAGTTTCTTCTCTGAAGACTTTTTTTTTTTTTTTGCAGCACCCACACAACTGAGCTCACAGAGAAGAAAGATGAATGGGAAAGCCAAATCTCATTCAACATTAACCTGATTTTCAAACCACCATGGCAACACGAGGCTTCGAAAATGAAAATCATGGTCAAAAACTTCCAATGGGCCAGACAACTGTCCACATACTAATTTCCATATCATCCCTGTAAAAGAGGCATTATGATACCCACTTTATAGAGAATAAAACTGAGGCTGGGGCGGTGGGGTTACAGTATCCCAAGGCCACACGGATAGCAGACACAGGATCTCAGACTTCAGTTAGCACGCTTCTCACTCACCCTGTTCCCAATACGCCATGCTTTTCCATCGAGGTGCCCGGCCGTTAAAATACCGCTAATCTAAAGCGAAATTAGTCAGGCCCCAATTATGAATAGTTCTGAGCTTGGAGTTGCTTTTCTTCGGCAAACACTCGAGCGCGCCTCTCAGCTGGTAAAGAACGCGGCCCCCACTCGCTTCCCTGTGCCGTGAACCGGCGGCTGAATTGGGAGGCGTGGCGTGGAGGCAGGGATCTAGGTCGGGTCCATTCACATTTATTGAGCACCTACCACTCATCCGGCCTGAGGTCAGCGGAAGACACTCCATCTGCCCCCAAGTTCAGAGGCTGTCACCAACTAGCCGGGCACTTGTCTGTGCCCCCAGGGGGCTGTGTGCTTCAGTGCTCTGACCTTCCCCTTATTCCAGTGTAATTCAGGTGTGTGCATGGCCGTGACCTCCTTAGACGGTGCTCCACGTGTCTGGTGTGTGTTAGCCCTCATCTCACTCAGCCCAGGTTCTGGCCCAGAGTGGATGCTCCATTTTAAAAATAAACAGATAAGAACAAAACAGACGCTTTCCATTGGCTACCGACCCGATCTTTATGCTCTGTCCGAGCCACCAGATCATAGCAGAATAACCACTGTCTTTCCACGTGGAAGGAGCAACCACCCCGGGGGAGGGGGAGGGGGTCCTCCTACAGGGATGGTGGAGGGAAGGAGAAATAAATCATATATTTGCACAGCCTTCTCATTATTATTTCTGGGAAAACATAATAAAGCTACAGCTGGCAGGCACTTATTTTTTTCTTAGCATTTAATAATAGAATTAATTGCTAAGTGGAAAGCTTGCAATCCCCTTTCTGTTGTGCATTGCCCTCTGCTATCATTACGAATAGACATAAAACTCAAAGCTAATTATCATTCAGAATGTTTGAAGAAATAGACCGAACCACACACACAAAACTCAATTTACCCCTACCTCAGACCCAGGTTACAGCGTTGAAACATATGCTCTTTATCTCTCTCTCTTATCTATCTATCTATCTATCTATCTATCTATCTATCTATCACCTATGTCATCTGTCTATCTATCTATCTATCTATCTATCACCTATGTCATCTGTCTATCTATCTATCTATCTATCTATCTATCTATCTATCACCTATGTCATCTGTCTATCTATCTATCTATCTATCTATCTATCACCTATATCATCTGTCTATCTATCTATCTGTCTATCATCTATCTATCTATCTATCTATCTATCTATCTATCTATCACCTATATCATCTGTCTATCATCTATCTATAGGGTAGGGGCAGATGGATGCCCAGTTGATCCCTGAGTTTGGGTCCATTTGCCCTGGCTGTGGTTTGGCCAATTCATAGTCCTGGTGCTTTTCCTCATTCCCCAGGGTGGGATCAGTGTCCACTGAGGTCAGGGGTGTGGTTTATCTTGAGTAGCTCTTCATAGAGCAAATGTGCGGCTTATTTGCCTCGACCATGAAGTGAGCTGTCCCTGAGCTACAGGGCCACCGGGGAAGGTGTGACAGGAAGAAGCGGGAGTGGAGGTGCCCAAGAGGTGAAAGGGGGGCGGCAGTGTGAGCTGCCGCGGGGATCCGCCCAGGGACCCGGGAACTTTGACAGGCAGGCCTTCCCGTGTTGCGGATGATGCCCAAACACAACACGGAAAATCATGAGAGGGACGAGGAGAAGCCTTTTCCCCTGAGGGTCCCCCAAAAAGAGCATGAATCAGGCAGGGCTGTTTTTAAAAGCAATAGCAGTCAAGAGGCCACTTTCTAGGGATGGAGGTGAAAAAGCTAATTTCAAACTTAAAAAACAATTGTGGTAAGTGAGGGATATTGAAATACAATTTCCAAGAAGTTGAAGTCGCTGTTCTCAACAGAATACAAGCACAGGTCAAAGATTTTATTAATCCATTAATCAATGAGTGAGTCAATCGGAAGTTATACCGGGTTTGGAGAGTAGTTAAGAAGCTAAATGTGGGTCCAGGCATGGCTCACGCACACAACTGGTTAATGTTCCGTGGGACCTTAAGCCTTTGGAGTTACCTGTCCCAGTAGATAAGGATTACGCACGTCTGTAACACGCGAACACTTACAAGTTCACGTGCCACTCACTTCACAAGCCTAAGACTTCTAATCGAGAGGAACTAGTTAAGCTTGTCCATTTCTCTAGATAATTTTTGGGCAGCCTCTGTCCCCGGAGGACATTGACAGGTCATTCCCTTCTGCCCATTCATGGGGTGTGCTGCCAGCCCCATGTGGGTGGGGGCCACGAGGGGATAGCTGCTGGCCCCTGGGAGCGATTTGGGTGGAGAATTATGTGGTGGCAACATAGACGCTTTGCCGCATGTGATATTAAGCTTCTCGTCAAAATCTGCCTTTGAAATCCTCGGTACATCTACATGGCTCGCTGTTTTGCAGAGTTGAGTGCAATGTAAGGGAGTCAGTTCTCAAGGTGAGTAAACCAGGACCAGTGGGGGGCTGCTCAGGCTCTCTGCCCCCTGCCCTGTGTGACCGGGGTCTTACCGGATACATGAGACCCTCAGGCCTCATAGAGGCTGCAGTAACCGAGATACAGAGAGGTTACAGGACGTGTCCAAGCCCACACACGGGCGAGCCCAGCTGTGCTCCCGTTGGGAGCTGGTGCTGCGCTGGTTCCGTGGACTTCGCAGGTGACGAAGGCAGACTCTGCCTTCTGCCGCTCATCCACAGAGCAGGCCTGTGACGTTGTGTAGAACATACTCCAGGGAACTCATGCAGGACCGGGCTATTAATAATGCATTTTTCCTCAGCCATGTTGTCACGAGATCTAAGCCCAAAGTCTTGACATCTGCTCCCGGATAACAAAGACCACCTAGGGCCAAAGGCTTAGCTCAGCTTCCAAGTTCACACCAGACTTAGAAAATTCTATAGCAAGACAATCATATTTCAAGGGAGAAAGGGCTTTGCTAGGAACGCTCAAGGCTGCAATTTTGCCTGTCAGGAACCAAAGCTGGAAGATGTACCCCAAAATGACCTGCAGGGGTGAAGGTGACAGAGGAAGGAGGGGAACACTGGGACGAGCTCCCTGGCTTCCCTTGGACCCCATGGAGCGATGAAGACAGGTTGATGAGGGGGTCTACAAAGAATGTCCGAGGGCATGGCAGACTCGTAACTGGAAGCAGCTGAAGGTTAAAAATCGCTCTGTGAGCGCCTGTACAACACACTACTAAAAACGTGAGTCTCGGGACCAGCTTTCTGTCGCCCTTTTTCTCCCTGATGTGTGACAATTCTGTCCTCTCACGATGGCAGATACTTAGTAAGTATCTTCCCTCGGTTTGCGGCCTGCTCTTCAATTCTCTTTTATAGTTTCTTTTGGTTAATATACCATTTTAACTGAAACGTAGATCAGTTTACCAAACTTTTTATTTTTTTAGGGTCCTGTCTCTTGTGCTCTAGTTAAGAGAGCATTTACCACCCCCAAGGACATGAGGATGTGATGCTATATTATCTTCCAGGAACCTTTTGTTCATTAGTTCGTTTGTTTTTATTAGTGATGAATGCGTTTATTTTATGGATGACATGAGATAGAATTATGTTTCAGCTGAGATTATTTTCATTTGCCTGAAGAACACATCTAATATCTACTTTATTTCAGGTTTGCTAGCAACATGTTTTCCCTGATGTAGTTTTGCCTGAAAAGTTCTTCATTTCCCTTCGTTGTAGAAGGATAATTTTCAGATGGTATAAAATTGTATGTTGGGAGTAATTTCCTTCAGTAATTAAAGAAATCATCACTCGAACCACTTCTGGCTTCCATTTTTTTTTAACTGAAAAGTCAACTGTCAGTCCCATTTTAAAGTAATTTGAAGGTAGTCTCTCTCTCTCTCTATCCCTTGAGCTGTTTCTTCAAGCTTCTCTTTGGCTTAGTGTTTTTTAGCAGTTTCCCCATGATGAAGATCAGTTATATACTTTTTAATTATCTTGTCTGAGGTTCTTAGAGTTTTTTGAATCTCTTGCTTAATGTCTTTGATCAGTTTTGAAAAATTCCCACCAGTTAGCGTATTTTTCCATGTATAAAATGATACTTTTGTCTAAAATTGTTAGGTCAAAAATTTAGGGGTTGTCTTAAAATATTGATTTTGTAATGTTGGGTTAGAAAAGTAGGAGTCAACTTATACATGGGGGCGTCTTATAGATGAAGAATACGGTATCTCCTCAAATATTGATTTTGTCACTTCGCTCTCTTTCCTCTTCTCCAGGGATTCCTGCTTCAGGGATTAATCCAATTGTTACCGTATCCAAATGGTTTCTTATTCCCTTTTCTGTGCTCACCAATTCTCTCTTCATTACACCCAATCAGCTCTTTGTCACATTCACGGAGTTTGTAATTTTGGTTATTATGTTGTTAACTTTTAAAATGTCTACTTTTTGAGAAGTTTTTGCAATATCATCTTTATTGTCTTTCAGTGCTCTGAATTTGTCCGTCTTATTTCTGTGTGTATCTGTTTGTTGGGACGCTTTTGAAGACAGTAATGAAAATGATTTTCAAATGTGTGTCTGATGGCGATCCGGAGGCCAGCAGAGTGGAGAACTGCTTTGTCCTCTCCTGCCTTTAGTTCTTACACATGTGGTCTAGCTCTTCATGTGCCATTTTCTTCACCTGCAAGGTGGTGTGTATGAATTGACGGAGGCCAGGGTGACGTCTTCTTCCTGGAGAACATTTATGTGCCATCCAACCTTCCTTGTGTGGTGAGCTCACCTGGGTCTGAACCGCATGATCAGGGGCATTCCCTGGGGCTGGTCCGGGGATGCCAGTCTAGGGCCACTGTCATCCACATGGCTGTGTGCACATTAGCACCACGGTCACACACGCCGAAGCTCCGCTTCTCCGAGGTGATGTTTTCTTTACATACGTAGAATCTTGTCTCTCTGACATGTGGAGTGTGGGACTAGCTAGTCTTGCAGGATTTTATTATGCTGCGTCATCGTGTTTCCGACCCCTGCCTTTCCCGGTGGACGCGTCTTCTGACCGGTGGAGTAATTGCCCGCTGCATGACTGTCCTGGTCTTTGGGACCCCTTCTTTCTCCTCAGCAGACAGGTTCAGGCCCACTGTTAGCGATACAGTTCTTTAACTTAAGATACGGGACTCATTGGTGTGAGAGGTGGGCCTCCTAGGTCATTCTATAAGTCACCTTCTCCGCAGGCCGACCGGAATGAAGGATTCATGTGCAAGGATTTCCGAAGAATGTGCTCGCGGGGAACATACGTGATGGAGTGGACGCAGCATGCTAGAGGGACCCGGGGACCAGAATTTGGATCGTCTCATCCAGGGGACACTCATTTCTCCCGACTGGGACAATTTAATTGTCTTGACCAGCATCCTCTGTGTTGTAGGTGAACTTTGCCCTTTAATAACAGAAGCCGACTTCACATTCTGCTGCGGAGACGTTTCCGCACAGACTACCTGGGGTGGCAGAAGCGGCCTCTAGGAATACGCGTGCCGTCCCATTATCGCACTGTGGCAGCTCGTGTGGCCACCGCGCACCCGGGAATGTGGTGTGTGTGTGTGACATGAACATACTCTCCCCGGAAATACCTGCAATTCTGGAACGTTAATAGGGCCGGTAAGTTTAGTTAGTTGTAAACCCCCACTTCCTCAATGACAATCTAGTAGAATCTTTCATTTGCAATTTTGCTTTATCCTTATTAGAAAACGTTTGAATTTTCCTAAAGAACATTTTATTCTTACAGACAATCTGTTTCTGACAGAGGAAATTGCTGAACATGACAACCCACTTCGGTTTGCCTGTACTTTTCACACCATGCTTGTTGCTCGGTACAGTATTTGTAATTGTAATTCACTGAGTCGCTGCACAGTGACTTGTATTATCTCAAATGCTCTTTCTGACTGCGTGAGTACAACTGCAGCACCTGGCATGGTGTGAGTTTGTGTACATGGATCTTGTCATGACTCCTTTTTTGATGCATTTTAAAGTTCTGCAGGCATTCTATCTGACCTGGAGGACATCTTACTGCCAGATGCCATTCTAAATTCATCGCCTTATTTTGTTCAGATCTTTTAGATTTTGTTAGATTTCACAGGACTCAAATGTTAGCTATTTCCTGTAAGACCTATGTAAAAAGGACATCTATTTTTTTTTTCTCAAAATTATCTTTCATAATTGTCAAGTAGGATGAAAACAAAACAAACTGACAAAGAATAATGTATAAGAAAACTTGAGTGTTAATTGGTGGTTAAAAAAACAACAAAACCCTCAGACGTACCCCCAGGACCGTTTCCTTTCACATTAAATCCTGCGATGTGACCTGTGACAGAAGTCTTCCCGGGCCCTGAGCCAGTAGGCTGAGATTGGAGAAAAAGGGAAGGTTTGCGGGAGAAGTGAATCGCAAGGTTTCAATGTCAGGCCTGGAATGACGAAATGATCACAGTCCCGGAAGACCAGAACACACCAAAACAGACTTCACAGGAAAGGACAGCACCAGGGCCCTCTGACCGGTCCCGTAGAGCACGCGGCACTGACTTGCCGCTTCGGATAAGCGCTGGGCAGGTGCGTAAGGCTGCCCGGTGGGCGCAGAGCTACGGCAGCAGCTGTGCGGGGCAGGGCGGGTGAAGACCTGAGCGCTGGTAACTAAACGGAGCCAGCGCAGCGCGGTGACCTGTTAGATGGGGCTGGGAGGCCACTGTGGGGGGAGAGAAGACCCGTCAGACTCCACCCGCTGGAGGTCATGGATCCCGCAGAGGGGAAGCTCAGCAGGAAGTTTTACTCCGTGGTCGAGAGTGCAGAGCTGGCCCGTGCTCTGGTGTAGATTTTTGGGGCAGCAGCATAGTCACTTGAATTGCAAGCATAAGGGGAGCCGAGCAAGCTCAGCAGGAACAGCATGTTTGGGGGAGCACTTCCTGCTGTGCCTACAGTTGATGGCACTGTCACTCATGTGTCCTGAAGACTGGGCAGAAGCCCTTCCGGAGCTGCCTGCATCTCCCATGAACGTTTTTGTATCAGTCTATCAAGCTGGTTTAGTCATTTATTCAAGGAGACATTTATTGCAGGCCTACCTGTGCCCGACCCTGATCCTGTCCCCAGACGTGGGCCAGTGGGTTACATTGCAGAGGAAGAGCACAGCGATTTATGAAGGAATGAGTGGATTCGGCATGGAGTTTTAAATTCTGTTCATTAAATAAAAGAACTCTGCATTCCTGGGACCACCCCACGGGGCCACTGGGTTACCGGTGATCAGTACCTGTATGATTATTGTTTCCGTTGAAAGTGGCCTTGCCGTCACTCAGGGCAACGTTCCGGGTCACCCCTGCATAGAGTTGAAAAGGGAGCAGGTTCGTGAACCGCATTCGGATGTGTTCTCACGCAGCTACATGTGGACCCTCCCCCGGGAGCCTGACCCTCCCCCAGCCCCCAATGCCGGCCTCCGGCAGGACGACAACGCAGCCTGTGTCTGTCTAGCCTTTGTCTCGTCCTCTCTCCTTCTGCAGAGCCTGTCAATCTTTGCTTTATTGTTTTCTTTAATAGTCTCTTTTCAACCCCTCAGCTCAGTTTGCAGATGTGGCTGGAAGCTGCTCTCTTCGACTGTCACCAATGGACTGTAGCAAGCAAACAAGGACACTGGTGACAAGTTTTCAAGGGTGTCTGGTTGGTGCCTGGTCTGAGGCAAAAACAGGACATCGGCCGAGCCATGTCTGGGCAGCACCCCTGCTGCTCCGATCGCGGGAGCGGCCTGTGACCCCGCTGGACCGGGAGGCCTGAGGCGCTGCCTGTAGGTGCGTCGCTGACTCCCCACGTCAGGGGGGTGCTTCCGAGGGAGGCTGAGCCCATTGCCGCCGCCTCCTTTCTTTTCATGGAGGGACCATAGGTCTGCTGCCTGGCTCCTTCTGATCAAATGCCCTCTTCTACCAGTGACCCTCTGCCCAGGTATGTGGGTCGTCTGTTGTCTTCTGAGTAGGCCTGTCTTTCGTGGAAGCCTTGAGGTCGGCTTTCTCTGAGTCTTGAGTGGCTCTCCATTAGGATGATGTCATCTGGGAGTCCACACTCCCAGGAGACCCGGATCTGCACGTGGAGCTCAGGCCGTGCCTCTTGCTGACATCGAACTCCAAAGGTCAGACATGGACTCCCTCCAACCTCCCCAGCTGCCTTCCAGACAAACGTGGCTAGTTAATGCATCGTTCGGTCAGTTTTCTCAATGGATCTTGAACACACTTACTATTCGCTGGTAGCAACCCATGAGCGGACACTGTCACTAATGAGATCCCCATTTAAATAGCGCCGCTGAGATGTGATTGTGTTGTTGCTCAGAGAGAGAAACCCGTGCAGGGACGCGGCCCCCACTCATCAGCTGTGTGTTACTGGCCGGGTTTCTCTGTCTGAGCTTTGGGCTGAGCCCACCAGCTCTGCAGATGCCTCATCCTAGCCCCTTCCTGTCCCCTGTGCCCTTTGACAGAGGGGCCAGGGAGCTGAGGACATTGCTTGAGTCTTTAACCCCAGGCCCTTGTAGCAGGGAGGACCAGTGGCCTCTGCCCCTTGGCCACTAGCTGGGTGGATGGAACTGATGACACTTTGTCCCCACTACTGTTTCCTCCTCTCACCCCCCCACAGCCCTCCCCCTGCCCCCCACCCCCTGCACTCTGGGTCTATTGACCATAGTATCCTTCCCTCTGGCTGAAGCCACTGACCTCCTTTCCAGGGTTCATCCTTGAGTTCTAAACGTGTGCAGCACCATATGGGACCAGTAGCGGAGTTGACTTAGGGGTGCGCTGGTGACCGCCCAAGACAGATCCTGTTCTATTAATGGGCAGCTGTGCCGTGCTGACAAATTCACATCTGTACAATGTTCCTAAAAGAGGAGGACACACGTAGCACAACATAACCAGGCTTGGGAAATGACATCAATGTTTTCATCAGAATTTTCCTGCTTAGAAGAGAATAGAAATATTCCAATGAGAGGGATGATGAAGTAGGACTAATCAGTTTTTCTCTGGTCCACATGGAAGACCCAGGTCGGGACCTTTCAGCAAGTAAATTAGTTTAATATGTGCATAGAAAGAGTTCTCTGAGGTTTTTTTTTATGTAAAATTATAATAATTCCATAGTTAAAACCCCTTTTTTGGCAAGTAAAACAATAAAGTGAAACATATGTAAGATTTTAAAGAGGAATCTCCTGGGAAAAAACCCAAGCCACCGCGTCAATCTCATGCCTTTCTTTCAGCATTTTGGGCTGTGCAGTTGGCACGTCTACCAAAAGCACGTTAGTCGAAGCCTTGGGTGGTTGGGGAACGAAGCCTAAGTGGAACGTTCCAGCAAATTCTGCTCTCCTGAAGCTGTTGTTGGATGCCTCACGACCCCGCTGACTCCTGTCCAACATTCTGAACGCGCCATGAGGTGTGGGTGCACTCACGTTCCTGCACGTCGTGGGCTGGGAAGGTCAGGAAGGAACCAGGAGGACAGAGGCCGCATCAGCATAGGCTTTGAAGATTTTCCGAGCACAAGGGACACTCAAGACTAGAGTGTTCATTTATTTTCTCTTGTGGCCCCTCCAGGACTCCGACAGAAGAGCTAAGATGTAACTGCTAGGGGTAAAAAGGGTGAGAGACACAAAGAGGTGTCCCTGTAGGTGAGATGATGTTCCCACAGCTTGAGAGCCAACAGCAAGGAAGTGACAGTGGGGGACTCAGAAACGCAGGGCTGGTGGGTTTGACCAGACAGTCCCATGTTATTGACCAGGGGTTCCAAGGTTGACCGGGGGGTTCTATGTTAATGACCAGGGGTTCCCAGGTTACTGACCGGGTATATCCATGTTATTGATAGGGGTTCCCACGTTATTGACCAGGGGTTCCCATGCTACTGACAGGGGTTCCCATGTTACTGACCGGGTATACCCATGTTACTGACAGGGGTTCCCATGTTATTGACGAGGGACTCCTATGCTATTGACCAGGCAGTCCCATGTTATTGACCAGGTATCCCCATATTATTAACCAGAATTTCCCATGTTATTGCCTGGAGAGTCTCATGTTATTGACCAGGGATTCCCTATTATTAGGAGATGCCCACGTTATTGATTGAGGATTCCTATGTTATTGACCAGAGGTCCCCATATCATGGACCAGGGATTCCCTATTATTAGGAGATGCTCACGTTATTGATTGAGGATTCCTATGTTATTGGCCAGAGGTCTCCACATCATGGACCAGGGATTCCCTATTATTAGGAGATGCCCATGTTATTGATTGAGGATTCCTATGTTATTGGCCAGAGGTCCCCACAGCATGGAGCAGGGATTCCCGTGCCAAACCACAGGCGGTAGGAGGGTGGAGCAGAACACACAGCTGTGCGTACAGGTCTCGGTAGCTTAGAATGGGGGATTGTCGTTCAGCAACACCAGCTCCCGCCCAACTTCTCTCCAAGGACAGAAACAACAATTAGGACCATTTCTCATGTACAACTTTTATTCCTGCGATTTTTCGTAAGTGTCCCCAGACGATTAACTTCATCACATGTTAAGTGGCTTCTACCAACCCTGTTCTTCCACCAGAGAACATGTAACATTTACACGCCCACAAAAATGGATTGCATGTCCAGGCAGCAGGCGCTGTCTGAGGCGTTGTGGGTACATCAATGAGCAGGCACTAAGCTCCTGCTTTCTCTGGCATATCCTGGTAATGGGAGGTAGTAGAGGTTTAATAAAAGAATATATGTGTCGTCCATATGATCTATAGCATAGCATATATGTAATATGTTATCTATGTATGTATTACATACCGTATTTTCCGGCGTATAAGACGACCCCCTAATTTTACAGTTAAAACATAGGTTTAGGCCTATATTCGCTGTATAAGACGACCCCCCACTTCCGAGGCTGTAGTCTTATACAGCGAATATAGGCCTAAACCTATGTTTTAACTGTAAAATTAGGGGGTCGTCTTATATGCCCGGTCGTCTTATACGCCGGAAAATACGGTATATTAATAATGCGTCAGAGCTGATTATGTGCTGAAGATTAAAATAAGCAGAGTGAGGAGAGAAAGTGGATGTCATTTTGATTAGGTTAGGCCATCACATTGTTTCCGATGAGGTGGCCTTTGAGAAGACACCTGCAGGAAACAGAACCACGCAGCTATGCTGGGGGTGGATTCCAGAGCAGACAGTAGCATCAGGAAGAGACGGGGACCCATGGAGCAGGTGAGAAGAACATGCGGGAGGCCCGTGTGGCAGGGGCGGGGGTGAGGGGAGAAGACAGGGGTGGCTCCTGAGTGGTCTGTGAGAAAGTAGAGTGTGCACGAATGCACTACACAATCATATCATGCGGGGCTTGTTAATGTAACTTATTAATTAAGAGTTACACTTAATAAAACAGTAATTAAAGCTTGAAGATCATACGAAATTAATCACTTTCCAATTGATCACAAAATTACTTCAAGAAGAGAAAGGGCATTTATACAGAATGCTAATTATGAAGAACACTGACAAACACTCGCCCAAATAGGGCCTTGTCCGTTATCGGTTTCTTGCCCCTTGGATCTAAACACACCCTTTCAATACCTGCCTCGTGATGAACAACGGAGTTCCTTTACCGTGTCTTAGGGGAGAGCCTTCTCAATACAGGGCTCTGGACAGATGATCTCGGGAGAAGGGGCTTCCTGCCATTTCCGGAGTGGGTGCGAGGACCCCAGGGGCCCCCGGCCCCACCACCAGCCTGCCATAGTCCCTCTGCATCCTCACGGCCTTGGCTTGGCAATGGCCTTCCCGTGGCCCTTGTGACGTGGAGACCCGAGCCTGCGTGACCTCCCTGCTCTGTAGACCTCTGGCCTGCACAGCCTCAGCTCCTTCCCAGCCTGCACAGACACCTGGGGCCCAGAGCGTCACTCCCAGGGCGCTTGTGTCTGCGCCTCTCCCGGACCACGTTGTCCCCTCCAGCTCTGAAAGCCTTCTGGCCTCAACTCAGTGACCAACCAGCAGCCAGAAAGGACTTCCCTTGGTGTGAATTTGAGAAAGTCAAGCTAACTGAACAACGCTTCAGAGAGGCCGTGTGCAAGGGGCTGGCTACGGGATCAAGGAAGCAGCGATCCTCACACACTGTGGCTGCAGCATGAAGTGCTAAAAGACCTTGGAGTGGGAACAGACGGTATCTATTATAACTATATAACGATATGACGATATTACGGTAAAATACGCATGCCTTTGGAATCAGTCATTCGATCCTAGGAATGTCTCCGAAGGAACCGCCACACTGTTGTACGAGATCTACATGAAAGCACAGTCCTACTCACACGTGTTTACAAACAGTGGAAAATTTGGGAACAGACCAAGTACATGGTTTTGTTCACTTCTGATCCCCAAGAATGTCCCAGGGCCTGTTCACTGTGACACTCGCCTGCCACACTCTTCCTCCTTATGAGGCACACCGGTCTCCAAAACCAGGTCCCAAATCACCAGAATTGCCCCCAGCTGAGGAGAACTCAATTTTTCTGTGTTAGAAAACTTTTTTCCCCTTAGTTCCAACAATGTTCTTACCTGGACCACAAAGTCCTCGTCATCCGCAGAGAAATTTTCAGGGACCTCCTTCCCAGCTCTTATGCCTCCAGTCCTTTCCTAAATGCCCAGGTCGTCACCCGGCGTTGTGCCCCGGATGGAAACGAGGTGTCGGAAGCTTCCCGGCCCGGCTTCCTTCTCATCCAGCCCCCGCTTCTTTCAGAGGTACCCTCGGTGACTCTGGCCCGTGGGCCCCTGTGCAGGTAAGTGTAGCCAGACCACAAGAGCGTCCCCTGTGCCAGCCAGACACGGGCCACGTTTCCTGTTCAGCTGGCCGCTGACTGGCGGGTCTCAGCTGCTCAGGTCCTGAAGCACGCCCCGCTGCCCTTACGGATGCCTCCATTCGCATGCGCTACTGGGGCCGCCCCTCACCCCGATAACCTGGGCTGAAAGTCACTAGACCCTCCCAGGTAAGGACGCCCAGCAAACCCTTTGTTCAGCCCCCCGGCCCCCCGGCCCCGTGCCCTCCAACCGCAAGCCAGGTGTGGTGGGCGACCAGGAGGAGGAAAGGGCCTCTGGTCACGAGTATACAACGTGCTACAATAAAGGAGCGCCTTAGTCCCTATGTGAATTCAATCGTGTCCCCAAAAAGCTAAGTTGGAGCTCTAACTCTAGGTACGTACACATGTGACCTTATCTGGAAGGAGGGCGTTTGCCAACAGGATTAGTTAGGATGAGGTCAGGCTGGAGCAGGAGTAGGGTGGTCCCTTATACGACACACAAGGGCAGACGCCATGTGATGACAGGGGCAGAGGCTGCAGTGATGTGTCTACAAGCATAGGGATGCCAAGGACTGAAGGGACAGGAGGGATTTCCTTCTAGAACCTTCCGAGGGAACGTGGTCCTGAGGACGCCTTGAGCTCGGACTCCTGGCCTCCAGAACTGAGAGAGTGGGTTCCTGTAGTTTTGGGCCATCTGTTTGCAGCAGTTCACAACGGCAGCCCCAGGATCCAAGACACCCCAGGAATCGGGGGTCCCCTCCAACCTCTGCACCACCTTCCTTCCACCTAATTCAGACTGAGATGCTTCGAGATAAATTATTTGGTTTATTGGATCTTTAAATTCCCCGGACCAAAGGTCAGCAAACCGTGGCCTGCAGGCTGCATCCAGTGCGCTGCCCGGTTTTGTAAGTAAACCGTTCTTGGTGCTCTGTTGTCCATGGCTGCTTGTCACCAGCGGAGACAGTGTGACCCACAACGTATGGACTCCCGACCTTTGCAGAAAAGATTTGCCAGCCCTCCTCTTGGTCACGACAAGCACTCTCGTATGCTGTTAGACAAACGACACAAACTGAATGGATCCTTGATGTGAAATTATCGCAGAACTATGTCACTGGCACGAGGGATGTGACAACTCCGCTTCCCCTGGCCCGGCAAGGAGAAGGCGGCTGCGGCCGCTCAGAGAACTTGCAAGCGGAAACACTGTGATTAGGAGGGATTTTCCCAGCTTTAGGGAAGCTTAGCTTTGTTTGAAAGAATTATTTGTGGGGAAAGAGAAGGCAACCTGCCAAAGGAGGAGAGTCCTCTTCTCTAAACAAAAGCGTTTCAGAGTGAAACCTGAGTCGGGCGGACATGTGTTTGTGTCTGCGGGACGCGGGGGAGGCAGCCACACTGGGGACAGGAGGACGGTGGCCCTGGACAACTGTGGTCATTGTCTCTGAGGCCTGCTCTTCTCACTTATAAAAGAAAAGATTTAAATGAGGAGTTGATCAACGAAGACGCGCACTCGAATGGCAGAGCGTGTAAGGAGCATTGATCCTCAAGTACGGAGATCCTGCACTAATTCTACACGTCTGGGTGCGACCCAGGAGCACGGCTCTATAAGCAGCCAGCCCAGCTACTGGGAGGCAGCCTGCCGGTTAGGGCCCCATAGGCTGCCACACAGCACCCCTGAGCTAGTCGCAGCAGGCCTCCCACCTGCGTGACTCCCCAGTTCCTGAGTCTCAGTAACTCCGTGACTGGGCCTGGCCTCTTTCCCACTCAGCACTGCCAACCCCCTTTCCTGCTGTCTCATGATCCGTGTCTATTTCTGGGGAAAACACACACAACACAACACACTGCACCATTAAGCGTCCTCTTTCCTGATGTTCTGGGCTTCCATATTTATGGGGAAGGAACGATGCATTTTTAATTAAATTGACTTCCTGTGGGTGCTTAGGATGCCAACCCCGCGCTCACCCCTGCTGAGTGTTTTACGAAAACCAGGGGCTGCTCATTTCGGGGGCGCCCCAGGCCCAGCTGAGCAGTGCCCGGGCTGGAGCCAGGTGAGCGGGGGCCGCGGGGCGTCCCGTGGACCTGCGCTCACTCCTCCCCAGAGCACACGGCTCCTGCCGTCCACGAGCGGGGCGCGCGCTCGCCAGCGGCAGTGCCTGGCGTTGTCCGGGGCTTGCGGCTGCTTTCTTGATGACTTAAAAAGAAGGTGAGTGGTTTCTGGTCAAATCTGACATGTGATTTCACAGGGCTGAAGCGGCCCAGAGGATTGTGTCGCTTTCTCAGGTTGACACCAGTTGGCAGTTGCCTCTTTTTTGCGTGAGATTAGCTTGTGTTTCTTTGAACAGATTGTCATGCATTTTAGTGAGTAAGTAGAGGTTAGAGACACAGGTGATTGCGTGGAACGAGGCGACGAGTTAGGAGCACGTATGAAGAGAGGGTTAAGCACCAGACAGACGAGCGCCATTTCTACTGCGCCTCATAGGGAAGTTAGCAATGCTGAGAACCCTGTCCTTCCTCCCCGACAACCCGTCTGTCTGTCTGTCTGTCTATCTACCTACCTACCTACCTCTCTACCTATTTATCTACCTATCTATCATTATCTATGCATCTATCTATCATCTATCTGTCTATCTATCTATATCTGTCATCTATCATCAATCATCTATCATGTATATCTATTTATCTATCTATCTACCTACCTACCTACCCATTTACCTATCTATTATCATCCATCTATGTATCTATTATCTATCTATCAATCTTCTATCATCTCTATCTATCTTCTATCTCTATCTTCTATTTATCTATCATCTATCTACCTATCTATCATCTCTGTCTATCTATCTATCTATCTATCTATCTATCTATCTATCTATCTATCTATCTATCTATCTACCTATTTATCATCTATCTATCTATGTTCTATCATCCATCTATCTATCTATCTACCTATCTATGTTCTATCATCTATCTACCTACTTACCTACCTACCTACCTACCTACCTATCTATCATCCAGCCTAGGTATTACATTTTGTTGTTGTTGTTACAATAGCAGAAGGAATAAATTTTCTCATTTGTTTCTCTGATGTTTCATTGTTGGCATATAAAAATGCAGTTGATTTTTGTACATTATTTAGTATCCTGCAACTTTACTAATTTGTATATTGTTTCTAATAGATTTCTGTATCTATCTATCTATTTATCAATCATCTATCATCTACCTACCTACCTACCAACCTATTATCTATCTATCATGTATCTACCTACTTATCTATCATCTATCTATATCTATCAATCTATCATCTATCTATCATCTATCTGTCATCTATCATCCAGCTATCATTCTCTATCATCATCATCATCATCATCATCATCATCTCTCTCTCTCTCAAGCGGTTACCTTGAAACTCTAAGGTTGTGCTAGTTTGGCTGCTTTGGTTTAACCAGTGAGACGATCCCATCAATGCGATCCATGCCATCGTGCTAAGTGCGTGTGTGTCCAGAAGCTGCAGCCACCTTCTGGTAGCCGAGGACATTTGAGCACAGCCAGCGATACCGGTCCTACTGCTGACATGTCCTGGGGGCCTCTGGGTAAACAGCCTGAGATAAGCATCAGTCCTGCGGCTCCCACCTGGTCGTGGGAACAGACTTTCTGTTTTGCCTTCTGGCATTTAACCTGGGGCACCCTAGGCACCTGCTCATGGAGCAGGAAGCAGGGACAGGTGACCACCTGCCGGGCGTGGGACCTGTGCTGGGATCTGGAGGGCAGAGACGAGAGGTGTGGTTTGTGCACTGCGAGCCTCACACACAAGTGGAGACGATGCAGAAAGGACCACAGCACGTCGTTACAAATGCTGTGCTCTGCAGGCTTGTTCTTAAGAGTCTTGATTTCCACGATGTCATTGAAGTCCCCTCCCCAAATAGAAGGAGTAGAGGCTGGCTGGAGATCAGTCTGTTTTAGTCCTAATTCCTGTGAGGACAGGGAGGGCCACGCAGAGAGCCTGTCACTCCTGCGGCAGCGTGGTGGTAGCAACGGCACAGGGCGTGGGCTCAGGAGGGCTAAGGGCCAGCGATCTGCCCACCTCTTCACAGGGCCTTTCGGACTTCTCAGCTGTGGTTCCCTTACACGTCACCCAACGGAAGTGCCACTGTGAGAATGGCATGAAATGACAGAGGCCAAGTGGCCGGCTGCTCGAGGGCCACTGGCTTTCTTCCTCTCTGCAGACACAGTGAGCACCTCTTAGGGAGCAGACCCCATTGTCTGCCTTTGCCGAAGCGCCACTGACTGTCACAGCCGGGGTCCCACAGGCAGCTTGTCCACGCCCCTCATTTTTTTTTTTAAGATCTATTTTATTGTTCCTGACAGAGAAAGACAGAGAGTGGGGAGGGCCCAAGGCCGTCCCCATAGTTGTACGTCATCAGTTTTTTGACATGGTTTCATTCCACACAGGTGGGCGGGGGCCGCGCAGGGCAGAAGCTGGGCCGGGGGCCTCCCGCGTGGGAAGCTCACCCCAGCTCAGCATGTGGGTCCACACGGGTGGGGCCTGGATTCAATCCTCAGACCCCGGGGCTGCAAAGTGAGCATTTAACCTGCTGAGCCCTCCCGGCTTCCCCCACGCACCTCATTTCGGAAGAGAGAGTCAGAGACCTGGGGACAGAGGAAGGGTTGTCTCTGTGCAGCCAATGTCTGAACTTGGGCTGGACTCCAGGCCTCTTGTCCCGCCTACTGCTCTTTCCAGAATAAGTTGAGGCAGCAGGACGGAAGGAAAGTTAGAGTCTGAAGGAGAGCTCCAAATCCTGGCCCCTCTGACATGTCACCTGACTGTCCTCATGAAATCAGTGACGATGTTAACTCCTTTGACAAACGGTAGCCGTGAGGACTACGCAGGGGTCTGCAAGGAGACCGGCTCGAAGCAGGTGCTTTGGGTGCTTCTTCCCGCTGGCCCAGAACGTGTGCATTTGCAGATGCGTGGAACCAGGTGCGAGGGCCCGAGCTCACAGGGGCTCCCGGCCGAGCCGCTGGCCCGGCGCCTGCGTGGAGGTGTGCACAGGTGAGCGCCTGCAGGCACCAACCCAGAGCCGGTCCTGCGCAGTGCAGCCCAGACGGCAACGAGCCTCTTTTTTCTGGAAACACGAAGCCACTGGCTGGGACGCTGTGGGAAAGGGCAGGTCGGTTGTGAAACCTGCAGGTGGCTTTGAGCTTGGCAGTGACCAGAGCCAGTGTCAAGGCTGTTTCCCTCCAGGCTGTGCCCACCGCCAGGTCTGCGGGGCCTGGGCCAAGTCAAACAGGGCTCCCCGTACGCAGAACCACGCTGGCTCTAGGCACTCCCGGGGCGGGACTCTCGGGGTCAAATGGTCGCCCCCCATCCCCCTCCACCGGGAGGCCGTGCACCTGTGTGGCTGTCATGTGACAGCTGAGCAGCCAGCCCCGCTGTTCCCAAAAAAGCTCCCGGGTTTGCATGTTCTTGAAAGTGTGGTGTGCTCCCTGAACGCCGAGCCCGCAGCCAAGTCTAAACATTTGCCTTGGCACCCGGCCGCTTTCCCACAAGGCGCGGTGCTGTCCCGGGCTGACGTGCCTTAAAAGAGCTTCACATGTGCAAATTCGGCGCGATCATAAATATGCCAGGGAGACAGTTGCATGGGAAGGTTAGAATCAAAGCGTGAGTTATGAAATTCAAGGAGTCAAGAGAGAGGGAGCTGGCGCCCGCGTGCTGGAAGCCCACGGCACGCGGAATGGCTCCCCTCCGTGCCTGCTGCTCGGAGCCCCGTCCCGTGCCCTCCCCCTGAGCCCCAACTCCAGCTTGTGGTTGTGAACGATGCCTATTTTGTTGGTGCACAAACTACGGCTTGCAGGTGATAGGTGACTTAGCACAAGGTCATGAGCTATGGTGTGATCGAGCCAGAATTTAAATCAAGGTTGATTTAATTAAAAAAAAGAAAAAGACAGCTCAAGTTGTTTTCACAATGCCGTGCTGGGAAACCGAGATAAGCACAAACGAAGTTAAAGATCCTCGTGAGATAAGGGTCTGAACAAAAATGAACCGGATTGTGGATGTGTGTGCTGGCCGTCTGCACACACACACAAGTGATAGTGACCTTGATGAGGGCAGAGGTGAAAGTTCAGGCTTCCGCTGGTTGACCAGGGCTCTTCTCCACATACGCTGCGGTCTTGCCAAAGGGGAGGGTTTTCCAGGAGGCTCCGCAAGGCTCCTCCTGTAGGCACTGCCACGCCGGGCCTTCGCAAAGGGTGCCTTGCAGGTCTCCGGTTCCTGAAATCCTTATCCAGCTGCCTTCCTGACAGCGCCCGGACCCTCCCAGTGAGAGAGCAGCGCACGGGGTCTTGCACGTGCTGGCTGCAAGGCAGCCTCCTGAGTCCTGCCTCTAGCGCTCTAGCTGATGCACGAAGTCCAGGGCAGAACCCCACACATCTGAGTAAGCCTTTAGGTGAAGCCAATGCAGCAGACACCTGGGCCACTCCTTGAGGATCGTGAGTCCTTTTCTGGATTGTGTCTCATTGGAAACGTTGGCGTTCGTCTTGTCCATACTTCAGTTGTTCCTGGAGGCCTAGAACATAGGGGTGTTAGCTGCAGGCGGAATTCCTCAGGGGTTGTTACCACAGCGGGAAGGGCCGAGCCACCAGTCCCTGGCTGAATCTGGGCGCAAAAACGACACTCTCTAAAGGTTGCTAGCAGCCTCAGAGCGTGCGCTCCCTGACGATGAAGGCGAAGCTTGTAACTAGCTAAGCAGTGACCAATAACCAGCTTATGCTGACCCAAGGGCAGCCCCTAGATAGCAAAACTAAAAAATAAACAAACAAACACAAAACACACCAAAAATAAACAAATAAATAACCGTGGGGGGAGATCTGAGCAGGAACAAGAGAGCCTGCACATTGAGAAGGAAATAGATGTAGTAGATTTAGTTACAACTAAGTCACCACAGAAACAAATGGTCAGACAACAGCCACCTCTGAGAAGAGCAATTCATGCCGAGTCCCAATAGTACGTTACCTGCAATAGCCGGTTTCCAACACAGAGTTATAAAAGGAAAGCATGACCCACTTACTGAGGGGCAGAGCATGCATTAGAGACTGCCCTTGAAGGCGAACTTACAGAGAAAGACTTCAGTGCAGCTATTAAAAATACCTTAAGGAGCTAAAGGAATCTATGCTTTTTCAAAGAAAGGAATGTAGATGGCAGCATCCCATACAAATATCAACAGAAACAGGAAGTCGAAAAAGCCCAGGCGCTGGAAATTCTAGCAACCTGAAGAAAAAATTAACTAAGGATCAGGATTAAGACAAGGGTGCCACCCTGCTGCCGCTATTTTGCATTTTACTGCAGGTTCTAGATAGGACATTGAAGCAATTAAAAAACAAGACATCCAATTTGGAATAAAATGTGTAACTATGTCTTTTCCCAGTTGGCATGATATTGTAAATATAAAATCCTAAGGAATCCACTGAAAATCTATTAATAAGCTAATAAATTCAGCATCGATGCAGGACACAAGAACACTATGCAAAATCAATTGCATTTCTATATACTAGCCATGAACATTCTGAAAATGAGATTAAGAAAACAATACCATTTATGATAGCATCACAAAGAATAAAATTCTAGGCACCAATTTAACAAAAGAAGTGTAAACCTTGTACACTAGCTCTGTACAACATTAATGAAATAAAAATGGAATATGTGGAAAATATCCATCCATATGCATCAGAAAACTGAATGTTGTTAACCTGGCAAGACTTCCAAAACTGATCTCCAAATTCAACTCAGCTTTTCAAAATCCCAGCTGCCATTTTTGCAGAAATTGACAAGCTTTTCCTAAAATTCATATGGAAATGCACAGGACCTGCAATGGCCAAAACAATCTTGAAAAAAGAAAAACAAAATTGGAAGACTTGCAATTACTGATTTCAAGACAATATACAGTAATCATGACAGTGTGTAGCCAATGGAATAGAATTGATAATCAAGAAATAAATCCATACAGTTGTGGCCAGTAGATTCTAGACAAGAGTAGCAAGACCATTTATTTGGGGAAATGGCCTTTTCAACAAATAGTATGAGGCAGACTGGATATCTACATGCAAAAGAATGAATGTGAACCCTTACCTGACACCATACAAATAAAAAAGATTAACTCCAAATGGATCATAAATATAAGAACTAAAACTATAAAACGCGTAGGAAAAAAACCATAGAACTAAATCTTAATGACCTTGAATGACACAATGATTAAAAAAAAATAGCAAAAGCATGAGTGAGAAAAAAGAATATAATAGATTAATTAGAATACATTAAAATTAAAATAATAGATTAATTAGATTACATAAAACTTAAAAATTCGGCTACCTAAAAATGAAAAAAATGTAAATAATACCATCAAGAAAGTGAAAACACAACCCATAGAATGGGAGAAAATATTTGAAAGTCCTGTAAACTATTAGAGGACTTACACTCAGAATATGTAAAGAACTCTCACAACTCAATATTAAAAGGCAAATAGCCCAATTAAAAATAGGGCAAAAATTTGAATAGACATTTCTCCGAAGAGGGTATACCACTGGTCAGCAAGCAAAAAGATGCTCAACATCATTAGTCATTAGTGAAAGTTAAGTCAAATACACAGTGTGAGACCATTTCACACCCACTAGAAGGGCTATAATCAAAAAAGCAGAAAATAACAAATGTCTGTGAGGATATGGAGAGATCAAAACCCTCAAACACTGATGGTGAAAATGGAACCTAGTTCAGCCACTTTGGAAAATGGTTTGACAAGTCTTCAAATAATTTATCACAGAGCTACCATCTGTCCCATGACTTCTACTTCTCAGTATGTACCTAAGAGAAATGAAAACAGATGTCCACACAAAAACTTGTACGTAGGCAAAAGTTATTACAGCATTATTTACAACAGCCAAAGTGTAGAAACCACCCACATGTCCATCAACTGGAGCATGAATGAATAAATAAAAAGTGGTGTATCCATACAATGGACGATCTATTCCACAATGAAAAGGAATTAAGCACTGGTGCATTCGACACCGAATCCTGAAAGCATTATGTTAAGTGAAAAAAAAATCCAGTTACAAAACACCATGTATTGTTCGACTCCCTTTATACATAATCCAGAACAGGCAGATGTATCGATAGAAGCAGATCAGTGTGCTGACGGCTGCACGGGGCAGGAGAGCTGGGGAGGGTGGAGGGAGCTTGACCAAGAACAGTTACTGGGTTTCCTTCAGTGAGAACAAAATGTCCCAAACTTAGCTTATGGTGATGGGTGCACAAGCCTGCGACTATCGTAAAAAATGTTGAATTGTGCACTTTCTGTGGCTGCATCGTGTGCGGCATGTGAATTATATTTCAAAAAGCCATTTAAGAAAGGCTAGGGTAGATAAATTGTGGTTTATTTGTGCATCAAATGCTATACACAGGATTGAAAATGAATGACTTTCCATGTGCAACATGGGCGTAGCTTATGAAGATAATGTTGAGCAAAAGAAGCCAGCCACGCAAAACGTGCATACCGTGTGATCCCATGTGCATAGATGCGCACTCTGCGAGGACAGAGACAGAGGTGGGCGGTCCCTCTGGGAGGAGGGAGCAAGCAGGGAAGGAACAGGCCCGGCTTCCTGAGTGCAGGGGGCGCCCCATGTCTTGATCTGGGCGCCGGCCACGTGGGTATGTTCAGGTTGTGAAATTCCCTGAGATGAGCCCTGCGGGCTTTGTACAATTCCACATGCATGTTATATTTCAGGTAAAAGAAAGGATTTTAAAACACTGTGTCTTAGTTCCTCATGTGCCCTTGTGGGACATGGAGGAGAAGCGGCCACCTATCTGAGAGGTTCCCTTTGGCCCTTGTCCTTGGCTGACCCAGGCGGAGCCTTTGAACATGGTCCAGGTGTTTTGGCTCAAGAAGGCGGACTTTACATGGTGACTACATCTCTCCCTTCGAGTTGGCAGAAAATGCAGTAACTTTGCTTAACATTTAAGAAAGGTGTCAGCAGTGGGCCGGATATTTTGAGGCGCCGGGAACTGGAACCCAGATTGGATTGGATGGATGCAAAAGAGGAAAGGAGCAGAGGTTTTGCACCTGCCCCCAGGGAGGCAGTGAACTTATCCCACGGAATGCAGAGTGGAGTGATCCATGGGCGTCTCTGGGGTGACACATAGGAGGAAGGCTGTCGTCTCTGGGGACCGCAGGGCTAGAGGACGTGCAGGTCAGGGGGCTCCAGCAGGCTGGCCCCACACGCAAGGACAGAGTGCAGCCGTGGGACAAAGCCCTCATCTCAACCTCCATAATTGGCATTGAGGGACTCCCTGAGTTTGAGTCAGGTGCTAGGGGGCAGCAGCCTCACTGGGGGCCCCACCCAGGACCTACTGAATCAGAGCCATCATTTTAATCACCCGGGATGAAGCATAGAGACATTAAACACTGGGAAACCCGCCTGTGGAACGCCCTCCTACAATGACGGGGACACGCCTTCCGCCACATTCCTCGGCGCTCTTGTGGACCTGCAAGAGAAATTAGCCTCAACCCCCGGTGCCGACAAATGGATGAACTCGCTGTAGGAGGCAGAGTTCTCCAGAGACGCGGGACCCACGGGAAGTACGTATTTGCACGCGGGGAGATGATTGGATGGAAGTGGCTCATCCAGTTATGACGCTGGCGAGTTACAGGGTGTGCCCGGTGAGGGGACAAGCTGGAGACCCGGCTGCTGTTTCAGTCCCAGGCGGAAGGCGTGAGCAAAAGCAGACACCCTATTCCGACATGGGTCAGGAGGACACCGTCTCTGACTTTGGGGAAATCAGCCTTGAATGGACGAGGCTCACCCAGGTGGGGAAGGGCAAGTCTGCTGATTCAATGCCACTGTCCCTCCACGTGTACTCACAGACACACCCAGAATGACACGCGACCACATGTTTGGGCATCACTTGGCCTACTCACGTTGACCCATAAAATTAACCATCATTCTTACAATTATTTCCTTTTTTCAATGACCAGCACTTAATGTTGTCAGTGGGCTCTTAGAAACTGTGGCATTAAGTGAAACAACGTACAAGGAAACCAGTTGTGCCCCAGGCTCATTGATCGAAGCACGAGTTACACCTCCTCCCCCTAAACCCGTGCAATTACTTCTGGTCACACAAGCATCATCACACTTCTCAATAAAGGCTCCAAACACTTCTAATATTAAACCCAGGATGAAATGTGAGTTCAGCAGACATGTAAGAAAGGTTTGTGAAGACATAAACGTTTATTAAGATGATGATTTCCCCATCGCTTCTTCCTGTTCGGGGCGTGCGTGGCTTTGCTCCCTCGGCCGTCTTCCAGGTCTTCACTCCCTCGCTCGGGCCCGGGAAGCGCAAATCCTCCCGGGAGACATGGAGGACACGGCCGGGTCCTTTGGAGGAAGCGGAGTTACTGAGGACTGTGGGCATGCGTTTCTCCTGGTCTGAGGTCGCCGCTGCGCTTCCCTCACAGGGCACCCCATTCGCCCCGGGGCAGCAGCGTCTGGGAGGCACGGATGCTTCAGGTCCCTGGACCTCCAGACACGCTGGGATGCGTTGGGAGAGGGTGAGTTTACTGTGCAGCTTCTGCCCCCACGGAGCTGAGGTCCGACGTGGAGAGAGGAGGTGGGCTGGGGATGCTATGCAGGGGTCGCTCTTGTCCTTTCCTCACAGTGACCGTGGGGTTCTCTGACCCTGAAGACTCCCTCCACTGGATTAACTTCAAGGTGTCGGGAGGCTGACCAGACGTACCGTTGGAAACGAGACAGTACCCGTGTTTCCTGTCCTGCTTCCCACGGACGGCTGGCCCGCCTCCTCTGGGTGGGCGCTGCCGGCAGCCCTGGGGCGTCTGCACACGGAACATAGGTTTTCCCTGCAGGGCAGTCTCTGTCTTTCTATTGTTTTCCACATAGCGTTTGGGAGAAAAAGCATAAGTCCGTAGGATGGTGATCCTAGTTTTTCTCAGCCTTTGCGGCAGCTCTTTCAGCTTTTCATTTTCAAAATGTCCCTGACATGTAACCTTCCCTTGCAAGCTCAATTCAAGCGGATGCGACACGTTTGCGTGCGGTCTGTGTGCGGACCCCTGCCGCCCCCGATATTTAGGGGAAGGCATTCCATAACCCGAGGGCTTACCTGTTTGCCACCTCGTTCATTCCTCCCTGCAACCTCAAGATGGGCTTTCCATCTATTTCTGTCACCGAGCAAACGAAACCAAGGGGGCAGGTGTGTGAGTCACCTCGCTGGGCCCTCGTCAAGTCAACTTTTCATCCGTCCTGTGCACGTGCCTCAGCGTGGGCCCTGGGTGTGGACATGATGGTTTGCTTTGGGGGGACATTTCTTGCATGGGCTATTTGGGTGGGTTCTGCCTGAGCCAGGAAAAACAGTGGCAGTGACGTGTGAAGTGGCCAATGCTCCGCCTCCCCTGAGCCGTCTGTCCTGCCTGCAGCGCGCTCCTCCGTCGTCTGCTCACCCGTCCTTGGCGCTCCTTCTATTTACTGAAGCCAGAGGCACCCTGCGGGGCTGTGTGTGGACGCGGAGTGTCCGTCCGTGTTGCCCCGGGCTGCGTGCACTGCGGGAACGCGGGCCCTGGGTCTTAGATAAGGCTCGGCTGCCCCCTACCCGCAGGCTGAGCCCTGCTTGACTGCAGTGCAATCTGGGTCTGTCCCCTGGCTTTGAACTTCGCACTTTTCTTGGTCCATGGTTCTCAGTCCTTGTCCTCCAGGCCTATATGACGTGAAGGATGTGCAAGGCTGTGCCGACCCACGCCTGTGTGTGTGTGCGCATGTGTGTGGCTGTGTGCATACGTGTGCGTGTGTGTATATATGTGTGTGGTGGGAGAGGCCCTCTTCTAATAGGTTTTGTTACTTTGGGCCGTCTAGGTTTCTGATCACTTGGAGTGGAATTCATTTACTCAATGAATACTGTCAGAATAAGGGAGGAACCTACTTAGGGGAGCCCAGGGGAGACCAACCCCCAAATCCAGAGGCCACAGTGGAATGGACGAAGGGGGCTCACTGTTCCCACAGACAAGGATGGTTCCAATGGAGGTGTCTCTGTCCCCACCTGGGGGAAGCTGCCCACAGATGGCACTTCTATGTGACAACAAACCCCGAGCATTTCAGGGGAATGGTGTTTTGGAGAGAATGAGTCCCAGTGCCTTCCTGACCAGGTGTTCTGACCTGGCTGTGGGACACCCCCTGGGTCCCCCAGGACCTCGGTGCTGGGGCCGGGGATGCGCCCCAGGGTGAACCCCGGGTGTGGCTCCTAGATTGCTTGTGGAGAGGCTGCGGGGCCGAGTGGCCTTATTTGGTAGCAAAGCCGGGCCTGTGTGCTTGGCGGTCTTGCCGTGAATTCAGGGGTCTGTGGATCCTCAAAGGCACGAGGCCTGTGCTGTCTCCCGGTAAACAAGCTCTGCAGTGTGGCAGCTGCCTGGCAGGTGACAGCTACCAGACAGCAGCTGACAGAGGCGAGGACTAATTTGGTCATGGGAGCTCTTCGGTGACACTAGCTGGATGCTGTGGGGAGTGGACACAGAGCACAGCCACGGGGACCTGGGGTGGGCTGGGGCCAGGGCAGCTCCCGCAGAGGAGGCGTGAGCTCAGCCACATTCCTGGGGAGGCGGGAGCCATGCCCTGGTCTTGGGGAGCCTCAGTTTCCCCAGCAGCGCTGCACCCTGTCACTGCAATGCCCAGTGGTGCTGTTCCACCGCCCTGGTCACTGCAATGCCCAGTGATGCTGTTCCACCACCCTGGTCACTGCAATGCCCAGTGATGCTGTTCCACCGCCCTGGTCACTGCCCCATGTGCACACAGAGATGTCGTCATGCGTGAGAGACAGCCCCGGCCCTGCAAACAGTGACCCGGCCCGTAAGTTAGCAGGGCATTGGCAGAGCCCTTTGGTGGAAAGCAAGCAGGCCCCGTCAGCGTTGGTGAGACCAGAAGTTCTACCAGATTAGAGGGGCATCCCTGTGGTCCGTCATGAAGGAGGCCTTGGTGTCAGGTTCATCATTGTGTAACCGGAGGCCACCCACTTTTTCTAGAAATGCTAAGACAGTCCCTACTTCAGGTTTGTTTTTTGACAGAGAGAGAGAGAGACAGACAGAAGGGGAAGGGCCCAGAGCCGTCTCCATAGTTGTGCGTCATCAGGTTTCAACATGGTTTCATTCCACGCAGGTGGGCAGGGGCCGTGCAGGGCGGGAACTGGGCTGGGGGTCTCCTGCATGGGAGGCATGGCCCCTCGAGCCAGTGGCCCAACTGGGGGGTAAGAACCAAACTGGGGGCCTCCCGCATGGGAAGCACACCTCAGATCAGCATATGGGTCCTCACAGGCTGGCGCCAGGACTTGATCCTCGGTCCCCAGGGATGCAAAGTGAGCCTTTAACCTGCTGAGTCATCCTGGCTTCCCCCTAGTTCAGGTTTTGTGAGCCTGTGTCACTGTTGCCATCATTCAACTTTGCCGAGCCGTTCAGAGGCAGCCCTGGAAAATGTGCAAACCAACCCGGGGGGCTGTGTTCTCACCAGACCTCGTTTACGAAGGCAGATGCCCACCAGCTTTACTTGGCACCACATACTGAGTCAGCCTATAGGTTTCAGGCCCTGGAGACACGTGGGCGACTTCACAGACAGAGTTGCTGCCCCAGGAGAGTTTAAATGCTATGGAGGAGAGAGCCCAAAACTCCTAAACAATTCGGTCACAAGGGACAGGCAGTGGAACGTGCTGAAAAGATGAGTGAAGCTGGTGAGAGAGCGCTAACTCACATTCAGCCTCTTTGTCTTCAAGCTCCGGGCTTGTACTCAGCTATGTGAGCACAGGGACCTTGAGGGCCTAGTTCATCTTTATGTCCCCTGCACCTTGCCTGGTGTTTTCTCTTGATCCCTTCCCATAGTTTCAGCCAATGCAATTAGATAAGAAAAAGAAAGCCAAGGACATGAAACTTTGAAAGCAGGCAATGAAACTACGACTCATGGATGGCATGTTCATATACCTATATTTAAAAATGCTATAACCAGGAAGAAAATTCAGTTAATAAGGGGTATATATAAAATATATAATGAATACATAAAGTGTACAACAAAAGGAGGTTTATTAAAATAATGAAATCTATAGCTCTCATCTAAGCTCTATATACACATATATGAAGAAACAAACTACAGGAATAAAACAACAAAACAAAATACTTAAGAATAAACTGAAGACACATGTGACACACAAGATAATTTAAAAATACTTGAGGGACAGAAATATACCAGAGGATGAGAAATGCAAGTGCCTATTGTATTTTTGAACAAGAAGGTTCATCATTAGGAAGATGACAAAACCCCCCAGGATAAACTCTACATGTAATATAACTCCCATATTTTCTTCTGAAGGGACGTGTTTCTTGCTTAAAGATGGGCTGTGCTTCCTCTTCCCTGTGCCGCTGTCTGGTAACTTCAGGGTTTTCTGACAAAGACACAGAGCCTGTCTTCTTCCCTCCCTCCCTCCCTCCCACCCTCACTCCCTCTCTCTCTTTCTTTCAAAACAGTTTCATTCCACACAGATGGGTGTGGGGCCACGCAGGGTGGGAACCAGGCTGGGGCCTCTAGCATGGGAGGCACATCCCAGTTCAGCATATGGGTCCACATGGGCCAGGGTCGGGACTCGATTCTTGGACCCCAGGGCTGCAAGGTGAGCACTCAACCCACTGAGCCCTCCCAGCATCCCCTGCAGTAGTACTTTCAATGTGACAAGAAAAATAAAACAGAGAAATCCCTACCTCTGTCTGTGATTAAGACAGGTTAGCTTTACTTTAAAAAAAATTGTTTTCATGAGAAAATAAGTCACTAATTTTATCTATAAAAAGTGATATAAATTTTTTTATATAAAATTCTATTCAATTCAATTTGGCTGTGTATAGAATGGTCAGATAGGGCATACGAGTAGCTGACCAATGCATTGATGGCTCTATATCAAAATATCTATCAGCAGGATACATTAATGATTTCAAAGGAAAAAATGTCATTTTTATAGATATAGAAATGATTCAAGAAATTCAGTATATGTTCTTAATTTTTTAAATGATTAAGAGATTAGAAATAAAAGGCAAAGCTCTTGATCATAAAAAGACATCTATGAAAAATCAACAGTGAACATGATATTTAATGGTTAATTATGGAATTTCAAATTAAATTTAGAAAACTATAAAAATCTCATTACCATCAACCCTAATTCTTCAACATTTTCTTCAGGTACTAGAAAATGCACTTAAAATAACAAGAACAAAATATATATATATATATATATATATATATATAAGAATTGGCAGTATCTTAACAAAATTCGTAGTTTGTTGTTGCAGATACAGTTGTCTAGATACAAAATTCATGAACATCTATAAATATGCTCTAAGAATTAGTGGCAGTTTAGCAAAGTTACAAAATGCATTAGTATCATTTTTAAAAGAATATATGTTTTGCTAGCAAAAATAAATATGCTATAAAGAATACACTAATCATAATAGTGACAAGAATATGAGATACATGAAAGTCAACCTATTTGATTTCCTTATGTAAAAGATTTTTTTATAAAAATTATCAATTTAGAGACTTTCAGTTCCAGAAATGGCAAACTAGGTAATTAAACCCTCTTACATAGGAAAGATAACAAAAATGCTCCCTTCCGTGTGAGAAAATTCTGAAAACATCAAAGAATGAGTGACATACTAAGAAATAACTGGGCTAAAATCTGAGCCACATGATACCTTGAAGAGGTACATCTGGTACTCAGATATGATCTTCCTTGAAGGTATTTGCTAATCAAGAAGAAAAGATCTGCAAAACTGAGATTACGAGATTGAGCAATTAAATAAAAGTCAAGTATCGACCTGATGCCCCCTGGCATTTGACGAGGTTTCAACAACAACTTAAATGTAGGGAAACCGGGAGGGCTCAGCAGGTTGAGCACTCATTTTGCAGCCCCAGGGACTGAGGATCAAATCCCGGCCCCAGCCCGTGTGGACACATACGCTGAACTGGGGTGCGCTTCCCATGTGGGAGGCCCCCAGTTTGGTTCTCGCCCCCTGTTTGGCCCCTGGCCCGAGGGGGCGTGCCTCCCATGCAGGAAGCCCCAGCCCAGTTCCCGCCCTGCACGACCCTGCCCACCTGTGTGGAATGTTGAAAACTGATGACGTACAACTATGAAGACTGCTCTGGGCCCTCCCCCTTCTCCCTGTCTCTCACTGTCTCTCTCTGTTTCTGTCAAAAACAATAAAATAAATCTAAAAAAACAAAACAAAAACAAGTTAAATGTAAATCTGAAGTCCTCATGTGGGTTCCTCCTAGACTTGCCTCTCCTGGGCCTCCCAAGAGAAGCTCAGACCTTGAATGTGGAGTTAAAGTGATCCTAGACTGTTCCCCACAGCCATAGAAAAGAAAAGAAAAAGCGTCGGTAAAGCAATATTCTATTTTCTTATATCTCAAAGTATTCCTAGAAATAATCTTAATTATTATGATCAACACAAAAGTGAGCAGCGTCACAATGAGAGAAGATCTCATGAGCGAGAATGAGAGAAAACGACAGACACCGAAATACAGGTAAACAGACACGGGAAACCTACACGGACTCTAAAGTAGTTAGGCTACCAGGCTTCAAAGTCCTTATCGCAGAGGAAAGAAAATGATTCACTTTGATAAATAAAAGAGAATTGTGTAACTTTCGAAGACCCAGATTGTTAAAGAAGCAAGAATATAAAAGCTCTCCACCAAACCAAACAAGGCAAGAAGCCAAAAAAATAAAAAAATAAAAAGGAGAGAGCAATTTAGTCACATAGTCACATAAGAAGAACAAAATACAATGGTTAATTTAACCCCAAATATTAAAAGTAGTTATATTAGAGCAAAACATACTCAGTGCTCCAATCAAAAGACAAAGATTGTCTGAATAGATTCAAAAGAGAAAGAGAAAGGGACAAATCTTATATAGAAGTGCATGCATTACTCACTTATTATTGTGTAAGAAAGGATCGCAAGACAGTGACTTAAGACAACGTTTATTAGTTAGTAGCGTCTGTGCAGCCAGACAGGGACTCGGTGGCCCGTTTGCAAACAAACTTGTTCTGCAAACAAGTGCTTGACAGGGACCCCGGCTCTTCTGGAGGCTGGCCCGAGGGTGGGCCCGATTCCACACTCACGTGTTACCCAGCTTCTCCCGGAATATTGAACGGTGGCCTCTGTTCTTCGATGGGCCTCCGTTTCTTGCCTCTTCCAAGCGAAACTCACTCTCTAGCAGCTCAGTCATCAGCACTGACATCAGAGAAGAGCCAGAGGGGTCTGAGCAAGGCAGGGGTCGTTCTTCATAACGCAGTCACAGAAGCCACGTCCTCTCCCTCCACCGCTTCCGTTTCCAGCCGCGCAGCGCTAGTCCACGCTCAAGGACTGGGCACTGCGCTAGCTGTGCGTCCCAGGCGGGGGGCTCGCTGGAGGCAAGATGAGAAGCCTGCCCCACAAAGCAGATGCCGTCTGTGCCCACGGCTCTCTGCTCCCCAATTCCTCGCCTAACGTTTCTCCCCGTCGGATGCATTGCTTGTGTTTCCTGGTTTATGGTCGGTGCCACCCCTTGAATAATGTCTGCGTGAGAGACGAAACTGTGCCCGTGACAGCAGGTGCCCCCTAAGGCTCGCTGAGTATGAGGATAAACCAAGGCACGACCTGGCAATACCTGGGGCGTTGACTGCCCTCCGGGAACCCGGCAGGCTGCTGGCCACAGGAGACCGCAGAAGGCGAGGCGTGTTCTGGCAGAGGCAGGAGCTGTGACAGCAGATGTTTGTTCTGTTCTCTGACCTCTGTCCTGGGGACAGCGATTTAGAAAATGAAGGGGTAGCAGCATGTGACGGTGCCTCACACACTTATTTAATTGATCTGGTTCTGTAACGGAGGCTGCAGACGGGCGGGGGTGGGCGCGTGGAGTGGCAGGGGCTCCAGTTCAGCACAGGTCTTCTCAGGGACGGGCCAGCGGGTCATCCCTGGTCACCTCTCTCCTGCTTCCTGGGCCCCTCCCCTCACTGTTTCCTCCTGGGTCCGCAAGAGCACACGTTCTCCTCCTCTAGCAGTGAGAATGTGCTTATCCCTTGCTTCATGCTCCCATGCATTCCTGGTTCAACGTATACCAAGTGTGCACGGCTTTGATTCTAGTCCACGAGGGCAGCCCACCCACGCCCAGACCTCCGTTAGCGCGAGAAGATCTTGAAACTGGTACCAGAGTGTGAGGTCCCTGGGCACGTTCCCCTCAGCCCCGACTCGCAGTAAACGAACCGGTAACCCTCGTGGTAATGCCCCCTCTCGTTCCCCCGAGTTCCATTTCGGGGGCCGTGTTATTTCTCTCTCTCTGCCAAGCCGTCTTGGGTTATCAGCTAATCCAGAATAACTGTTCACTTCTGTGGTGATGGAGAATGTCAATCACCAGCACAGATGCTCAGATAATAGACTTTTCTTTTTGTTTTATGTGATCAAAGCTGTTCAAGTGCATCGTTTTAGAGTCAAGGAGCTTTGTAACATTTATAGCAAAACCAGCGGATGGTGTTCGCTCTCAATTCTATTCCTACCTCAACGAGGGGCCACATCCAACCCTTCCAGCCACGACCTCGTATTTCCACGGACTATCCACGTGCCTCTACGTCTTGCTCTTTCCATGGTAGATATTGTCTGGTGACGTCCTATGGTGTAAGGATGTTGGGTCTCTCACAACCCCACCCCTAACGCAGACATGCGGGTGTCTGTGTGCACACGCACACAGACACGCCACCCACACCCTTCCACGAATCGTGATGATTTCTGTGCACGAAGGTCGTCTTCCGTCTCATCATTTTGTGTTTGTTTATTTCTTCTTATCCATTTAGATTTCTAAGTAGTCATAATTAATGCACCCTACACCTCTGCTGACGGGGATGTCTCCTCTGAACATGCTGATTATTTTTTTCTGGAAGCGATCCATTAGAAGTCTCCTGTTTTCTTCCTCTAATGAGCTAGGCCTGTGAATCGCTGTTCCCGTGGGAATCTCCTTTGTAATCAGCCTGGGCACTGACTATTCACTTTTTACTGCATTTGGATTAAACAGTTCTTTCTTGGAATCTCTCTTCCTCTTTCATGCATGGTTTAAGTCCTCCTTTATTGGAGTTCATCTTCCAACAAAGAGTAAAATTCTGGAAATACAATTTTGAGAACTTATTTATCTAAAGGTATTAGTTCTACACGTCGTTTAATTGATGGTTTGAATATAAATAGGATTCCGAGTTGAAAAATAATTGTTTTTCACAATAAATTAGAAGGTGTTGCTCATTTTCTCCTAGCTTCTTTGGTGGCTGCTGGACAGTCCTGTTTCAGTTGCCTTTTGCTGAGTAGGAAGACGTCCCAGACCTCAGTGGTTAGAAGATAACGTACTTGTCTCTGGGGTGGCTGGTGGTGGTTTTGCTGTATCCACAGGGCTCTCGGGTGTGGTGGCCTCCAGCCGGGGCACAGCGTGGGACTGGGCTCAGTGGGGACTCTCCGGGTGCTTCATCCTGAGGAGGCCGCTCTGCTGAGCTTGCTCACAGGGGGCACCGTGTCCCAGGAAGGCCGGACCCCAGCATGATAGCAGCTTCCTAGGCATTTGCTTAGAACATGTTGCTGAAGCCATTGACTGGAACAAGTTCCAAGGCCATGCTCAGAGTGTTGCAGAGCTGAGGACACACGGGCAGGTGTCCTGGGGGGGTTCGTTTCACGGGAGAGCATCGGGGTGACAACCTACAGTAGTCCGTCCCATGGCCCCAATAGGTGACCCCCTTTTTGTCTTTTTTTTATTTTTTTTTTTTATTTTTTTTATTTATTTATTTTTTTAAATTTATTGTTAAATTTGATGAGGTTACATTGGTTGGTAACAATTAGACAGTTTACAGATGTACAAGTCCACCTCACACACACACACAC
>PVKE010005210.1:0-60185 GCA_004027555.1 Craseonycteris thonglongyai
TTACCTAATAAATCTTAAAACATTTATTGTGGCTCTGATCTTTAGGAATATATACCTAATTAAGGAGCCAATTCATTATAAGCATAAATTACTTATTAAATAAGGTATTTCCTTTGTCTTATCTGTCAGGTTAGACTGCCTCTCTCCCCAGGAAAGCATTTTCTATTTCTAGAGTACCTTTACACGTTGTGCCCACCCTGCCCTCCTCTGTTTTTCAGTATGAATTGCTTAAAATCCTTTCTAGATTTAAATCATTTTATTTTAATTTTGATAAAAGTGCTTCACTAATCTGAAAAATAGTAATGCTATTTTCCTCTGTACCAAAATGTTCACCTAACATTACCTAAGTTGATCTTTACAGTAGTCCTAGGGAATAGATAGTATTATTCACATTTTTATGTTAGGAAACCAATGCCCAGAAATAAAGAAATTTCCTGAGATCACATAGTTAGTACCCTATGTCTGTCTGATACAGCTTGCTCTTGAAACAATTGTCTTTGCTCTCCTCTACATCTTCATGCTTTGTCCTGACTTTCTCTCTTGTTTTGGCTCTCTTCCTTGTCTGGCTATTAACGGTCTTTTAGCTGTTTATTTAACAGTCCTTTGCACTTCATCTTGCATAGTTTCCCAATCTGCCTACATCCTATTTTTCACTCCTAATATATTCTAGTTGAATCACATGTCACTCATTTTTAAGACAGACTTTAATCCACTCAATAGTAATAGGTAAGTATTCCGTTCTACCTCTGTTTGTATATATAGCAAGTAAGTTCTGGATACAGTGCTCTATTGAATAAAATTTAGATGGGAATTAAGATTAGCCTACACCATTGATTTTAATGTAAGCATAACCCTTGGAAAGAAGTTGTATTTTGGTTATTGATGCTGATAGGACTTTTTTTTTTTCGTTGGTATTCTATGTTTGTGTAGGACTGTTTTGCATTTCCTGTGCCTTATAGAACTTTGGTATTATCTAAAACTTGACAGTTATATTTCCTTGTTTCTATTTATTCTCTTAGATGATTTAGAGTTATGTAACACTTCTGAATATTTTAAAGGAAAAGTATTTTCTTAAATATGCCCTTTTAATTGACACTTAAAGACTTTTGAAGTCTTTAAAGGGAATTAACTTTAGATGACGCTTTCTACTCAAGTTTTGATGTTCTCATTTAGGAAACAGCGAAATAATTATACTTGAGAGATCACACAAGAAATGTTCACTTAGAAAAAACTTTAGAGACTATCACATTCTTTTTCTTCTGTTTTTGTTTCTGTTCCCTCCTTTCCTTTTCATTTCTATTTGTCACATATTTTCATTGTGTTGTTTTGGGTTGTTTTTTTTTTATGCCTCTCTTTGTGCCATCTTCCTATTATCTTTTCCATGTTTATCATTTGGGCAATTGTCAGATTGCTCATATGTTTCAACACCTTTCTTCTTTTGTCACTTGAACCCTGGCCCCATTGTTTTCTACAACCTGCCATATTTTAGTTTGAGTCTAGACCCAACTCCATCCTTTCTCTAGAAGGTTGTCAGGCTTTTCTGTTCAGAGAACCTTGCTATGGTATTGGTTGTGCATTGTTGGATACATACTAATAATATATTAGTGTCCACTGAAACTGGCTGATTTTAAGGGCTCCCTAAACACTCAGATTCAATTTCTCTACCAAAACCAGCAGAAACTGAATATCACTATTTCTCTATGATGTAGTAGAATTGCTTAGATGTATGTATGTTAAGTTTTATTTGAGTGTAATTGTTAAAAACATTTTATTGCCATTTTCATTATTATAGTTGTTAATCACCACTCTGAATTGGTTTTGTTATGCCTTAGTGCTCAGAGAACAGAAGTGTTTGCTAATTAAGAACTCGCTAATCCTTTAAAAGTAACATCTGGCATTCTTTTGAAGTGATGGAGGCCTGAGCCAGTCACAAGACGACAGCATTGTGGGAACAAGACACTGTAGACATAGTTTGGCTATAATGCCTATTCCTGGAACACTGTCATCCAGCAGCCCGGATCTCCTTCAGCCTACCACCAGCATGTTGGATTTTTCTAATCCTTCAGGTGATTTTTGTTTGTGATTATTTTTATTATTTTTTTTTAATATAGCCATATCAGTACAAAATAGATGTTTTGGCAAATACTAGATTTGCTTGCAGCACTCTTTTCCTACCTTTAGATTATAACTTAATGCAGAAAGCTAAAGAGAAGATTGTCCTTTTGTCTAAAATGGTGTGGTACTTCCTCCAATATGAAATAGAAGTAAAAAGGAAATACATTCAGGAATACATTCAGCTATCCTTTGGTAACTCCAATCTGAGCAGTGGAATGAGAGCAGAGATACTTTCAGCCAAGAAACATGTTATCCAGGGTTTGGAAAAGAATAAGGCAGATGAGTTTAATCTGAATGGCCTCACTTCCTCTTTGATGTGCAGAAATGGGTTAGTAATTTTATAGAAACACTGATTCCCCTCAACACCTGAAGCTAAAATTTGTTGTCATGTAGTCTTAAAGTACTATAGCATTTTTCTCAAAGGTGTTCAAACTTTCAGTGCCAGACATCAAGTTCATTTTTCTGTATCTATTGATACACAGACAGAAATTGTCATTTAACACTATAAGCTAAAATTTCATTTGAGGAAGAGACATTTTGAAGAGTTATTTATATGAGGGCTGTCCACGTAATACGAAAAACAGAGGTGGCCATTGTATACCCATGACTTGAAAAGATTTTAGATGGCTTTTTATAAAAAGCACAGTTAAAAGCTGAAATATATAAAGGATGTCCCAAAATTTACACAAGATTTGAATTTTGCATCATTTGTGCAGTAAAGTGTTGCCAACGAAAAAGAAAGCGTGACAGCCGACAGTTCAGAGTTATTAAAAATGCAGCGCTACGCAAAAGAACAACGTGTTTTCATTGTTGAGCAATGAAAATTTACAATTTTTAATTATAAACCTGTGTATTTCTATCAAAATTACTTCTTGCGTGAATTTTGGGACACCCTTTGATTGGATCCAAGGAAAAGGGGGATGGGGTGATGCCTCCAGGGATAGGCGTAGTTGTGATTCAGCTTCAGCTTTGTTTTATGTTTTTAAAGATTTATTTTTATTGTTTTTGACAGAGAGAGAGAGCGATACAGAGACAGAGAGAATGGGGGAGGGCCCAAAATAGTCTCCATAGTTGCACATCATTGTTTTTTTTTTTCCACATAGTTTCATTCCACAGGTGGGTGCAGGGCTGCACCAAGCAGGAACTGGGCCAGGGTCTCACCCCGGTGAGAACCGAACTGGGGGCACTCCCCAGTTCAGCATATGGGTTCACACGGGTGAGGGCCAGGATTTGATCCTTGGTCCCCAGAGTTGCAAAGTGAGCACTTAACCCACTGAGCCATCCTGGCTTCCTCCAGCTTCAGTTTCGATGCTGAAATTCTTAGCTAATGTAAAAAAGGAAGACATTTAAGTACATAAATCTCAGTATTAGAAAGGAGGAAATGTAAGTGTAGTAGTAAAATTTGTTTTATTATAGAAATGTAAATACAAAACTTAAAGGATATAACATAAAAATGCCGTTCAAGTCATTCTACGCATTGTTTCTTTTTATTTCACTTGCCTCTTAACCACTGGAGAGAGTACTAAACAAACCCAGTAATTTCACTGATACAATGTACTCTCTATGTGACTACCAGTGTTCTTTCTAGGACAAAGATTTTAATGAGCTGTTACTTAGCTTAGAGATTTCTAGTGATTTTGGTATTACAGTTCAGTCATGAGTAGAAACCACTCGAGATATTTAATCAAAAATTTATATAAGGATTTCTTACCAAGATACAAAGTAAACTATTGGTTGAAAGGGTAAAAAAGCAAGCACTAAAGTATGACAGATGCAAGAAGAATGCAAACTGTAGTCCGCTTCTGGTATGTGAAAGAAATGCCACCAGCAGGGTGAAGAAATGTTGCTGGGGGACACAGGAACAAAAGCCTGTAAGAAAAAACATGGCAGCAAGTCTCTTTCCTCTTAACCTTGCAGTCTACCCCTGGTGCCCCTTTTTGGCAGAACCTAAGAGGAAGCTAGTTGGCAAAGAAGAAATGATTTGCAGTGTCTCAGCCCCACTGTGACAGGCAGGGTGGGTTTGGAGCCTAAAAACAATAACTTAATAACTGTCAGGGTTCAATTTACACAGCATGATAAACCCTTTTTCTAGTTAGAAAAGGTCAGTCTGCAGAGCTTAGTTTGCAGTTTGTGTTCATACCAGCATTATAAATGAACATGTATATGACATATTAATATAATTTAAATTATAATTTTAAACCCCAAAATGTGCAGCTTTATGAAAGGCCTTTTTTTGGTGCTATTTATATTTATGTTGAATAAAATTCTGTTATATATATCACTGAATTTTAGATTAGCTCTGTACATCACATATATATATTGCAGTACATGTGTATCATCAGCCAAATTAACCTTTATCAGTCTCGATATCAGCTTTGTTTATGATGCATGTTTAAAGTTATTAGAAAATGGGTACAAAGCTATAGAATTGTTGAATAGTTTGCTTTTGATGGATGACTTTTTTATGGTTTTGCTTTGTTTTTGCTGCCTACAGCTGTTGGTTTTTACTGTAAGTATCATGAAGACTATGATTTCTATTACTTATTTTTGGTACAGTATTTTATTATTTTTTAAGTCCAATGATAAAGAATTAAATGAAGTAGGAGGCAAAACTTTCCTGCCTTAAAAGACTACCAGTGTAAACTGGCCTGTATTCTTTTAATCATTTTCTTTAAGTATATGTTTTTATACTCAGTGTTAGAAGATACATGCTGTTCTACTCATGTAACTTGTGGAAAACTTTTTGGAATTTTTGACCTAATATAAGATGAGACGTAAAAGAATTTAGAGTGTAGTTGAAAGGGTTTGAAACTTGAGAATTTTTTTTCTGAGTCTGCATATGGAACTTTTACTTACTTTTTCATTTACTAGCACAAACCTTGTTTTATATAGTTCTTTAATATTTAGTAAACTTCATATTCTTTCTACATTGCAAGTCTGAGTTCTTTTAACTAATTTTTAATTATAAGGGAACATATAATTAAAAAAAAATCAAACTGCAGAGTTAGAATATAAAAGTCTACCAAAAATTTTAAACAGTTGGTAGTATTCCATTTAATCAGTCTTCTTTTAGTGGACATTTGCAGTGTTGCTTAAACATCTGTGTTTACATATCTTTACATGCAAAATTTATAATTAGCATTCCAGAAATTCTGCCTTTGGGTTGAAAGTCTAGCTATCTAAGAATTCTTTTCTTGAATTCATTTACCTATTATATAAGAATTTCATTGATAGAAATAGGAATCTTAAAATGAATAAATGCTGTACTCCTCAAGGATTCTTTTTAAATGTCTGTTTTGCCCTTACTGAATTATATTTTTGTATGTATTCTAGCTTTATACATAAAGTTTGAACTGATTACATAATTTTTATTTCTATTCAACTTTATTTTAATTTATTTACTATTCACCTGATTAATATTTGAGGGTCTGCCACGTGCCATTTAATTATGTTTGGCATGTATGAGTTTTATCCCATGTTTGTAAAGAATATATGTGTATTATACATGTAACAATTTTAAATTAGAAAAAGTTTCCAGTGACAATGATATTAGTGCAGAGAATATTTTTTCACTGTCTCAAATGTTTTCCACATTGGCATTTTTATTACCTTGGCAAATTCATCAGGGTTTGGGTTATGGGATGCCCTTTGGATTTGCATTTATATGCCTGTTCTGGGTACCCATTTATGGTGCCTAAATCCCTCTTCTGTGACTAGATAACAGTTTATCCATTGCATTGGGGAAATGGCTTTAACAGAGTATATGACTTGTTTAGCAAGATACACAACTCTGTTCCTTCCTAGAAGATTTTATAGTATGTTAGCAGCAAGAGAAAAGAAAATGAAATGTGTGCCTATCATTAATTAAAGGTTTGGATAATTTAAAAATGGCATCAAATGTATAGAAATAAAAAGAATTGTAGCTTCCAGTTGTATGTATAGTATGACCCTAATTTTTATCTTTTCTTTGTGTTTTTCTGTGAACATATATTAGTACTTTGTCATCTGAAAAGAGATACATTTATCAATAAATGCAATCAGTGGTGATTTCTTTTAACCTTCTAAAATAAAAATGTATATTGCACTTGTTTGGAGGGACCATTGTGTTCCAAATTGCTTTCTAACGAGCGTATAAATAATTTTATTGAAAATAACACATTTTTATATTTATACAGATATTCCTGATCAAGTTATAAGAGTTTTCAAAGCTGATCAACAAAGTTGCTACATTATCATTAGTAAAGACACTACAGCTAAAGAAGTTGTTTGTCACGCTCTTCATGAATTTGGTTTAACTGGTGCATCTGACACATATTCTCTCTGTGAAGTTTCTGTTACTCCTGAGGGTGTCATAAAACAGAGAAGACTTCCGGACCAATTCTCCAAATTAGCTGATAGAATTCAGCTCAATGGAAGGTGAATGTGCTTATTAGTGAATGTACCTTTTATTTCTACATGTGTTTTTGAAGATTACATGTTAAAACATTTTAAGTAGCAGCATCGTGTCTTAAGTCTACTGCATTTTCTCTAAAATCAAAGTAGGATTTCTCTTTTTTCCAGGTTTTCTTATCTCCATAACATGTAGCATTCATAAGGGCTATCCAAAAGCAAGCAAAGGAAGAGGAGCCATCTAGCTGGCTAAATAGTCTTAGAACCACTGATGTAGTCTAATCCCTATTTTTTTACAGAGGAGGAAACTAAATGATATGTATCTTTACATATATCTGAGTATATATGTATTAAATTATAATTTTGTTTTTATATGACCAGTATGGGAAAAAGAAGCCATAATTTTCTCAGTTCTTTTTTTAAGTAGTTTTTTTATGAATATGCAGGAAATTTTTTTAATTTAAAAAAATGCTCTGAAAATTATTTAATCAATTAGAATATTGCTTTAATAATACATTTGTTCCCTACTCTGGTACTCTAGTGGGTGTTTTTGTTTTGTTTTGTTTTATTTGAGAATAATGTAATCTTTTAGTGAGCCTAGATTCACATGTGGAATGAGATCTTGGAAACCTTAAAATGATTTCCCATCATGGTTACCGTTAATAGAGAGAAATTAACTCTGCTTTATTTGCTCTACATAGTGGTTAAGAAACGAGGCCCTGGAGCCAGACTGCTCAAGTTCCAATACCAGCTTTGGCTGTGTGACCTTGAAGAAGTTATTTAATGTCTCTGTGCCTATATTTTCCCATGAATAAAATGGAGATGATAGTATTAGAACATCCCTCATAGGAGTGTTATAAGAATTAGATAAGTTAATATTACACCTAACATGTATAGAGTATATTTATTAACTTATCTAATTCTTATAACACTCCTATAATTTTATTATCAGTAATATAGTGAGTCTCAGCACTATTGTTTATGGTATTCTCTTAGGCATGTGAGCAGTATAAAGGCAGAAGTCAAGGGGTATGTAGTTCCTTGACTATAAAAAGTAGATGGATACAAATTTAGACTTAGATAAGTTATATATTAGAAAAGTATGAAATAAAAGCTACATGTGCTATACTGTTACATCTTTTCCCTGGCACCAATTCTGTACAATATATTTTCCAAAGTGCCACAGAATTTTGATCTGAAAAGAAGAAAGGAAAATGAAGGTCTTTTTTATGGTTACTGATCAAGGCCATTTGCTATAATGAGGCTTTGTCTTCAACAAGAGAGAAATCATTAGTGGAAGCATTTCCCCTTTATGGGTCTTATTCTTCTTTACTTCTCTTACAAATTTAGAAATAAAGAAGGAAATGAGTGTAGCAGTAACTTCTGAACAGAGATATTAACAATCTTGGCTTAGGTGTTTATTCATGCTGTCCCTGAAAAAATACTTACATAGTACCCTCTGTGTATCAGATGCCCTCATAGAGCCCTCATACTAAAGAATGTATACGTGTGTGAGTAGGTTCATAAAATGATTATGTTCAAAGCATAATCTACATTTTTTTTACTCTTTAATATGCTAGATATCAAGTAGCACAATAACAGAACAACTTATTTAAAGTTTTCACATTTAAAATGTTAATTTTGCATTTCATCCATAAGTGAATAGTCTACTAACATTTTGGGCAAAAGTTCTTAACAGTATAATGATATTTTGACAATAATAAAGAGGGAAAGTGCTCTTATAAATATGAAATCACTTATAAAACAATTTTTTCCTTTTAGGTATTATTTAAAAAATAACATGGAAACAGAAACCCTATGTTCAGATGAAGATGCTCAAGAACTAGTTAAGGAAAGCCAACTATCCATGCTGCAGCTCAGTACTATTGAGCTGGCCACTCAGCTGTCAATGAGGGACTTTGATTTGTTTCGTAATATTGAGCCTACTGAATACATTGATGACCTTTTTAAATTAGATTCCAAAACAGGAAATACTCACTTGAAAGAGTTTGAGGACATTGTAAACCAAGAGACATTCTGGGTTGCTTCAGAGATTTTAACTGAATCAAATCAGCTTAAACGAATGAAGATTATTAAACATTTTATTAAAATTGCACTTCATTGTCGAGAATGTAAGAACTTCAATTCCATGTTTGCAATAATAAGGTAAGTTTGTACAAATATTTGTTTATGGTTTTGTCATAATATTAGACATGAAACTGATTTTCTGCTTCAGTATTTAAATGCCTAGGATAAGAAAAATTCAGTTAATACAAGTATGTTTTTACTGAAGTATTGTTAGAGTTAATACATTTTCCAATCTGGTGATACTGGCTTGTTCTATTTTTGTTTGTTTCTGTCTTTCTCTTACCTAAACTTTTTTTTATGTGTGAGTATGGGTAATTGCCTTCCCATTTTCCTCCTTTCTCCCCCTTTGGTGGATTATACCTTCTTTGGATGTATGCCCAGCAGCTGTTCTTTATCATCAGATGTTCTTTTATCAGATGCATCTTGCAGCACCTGCCTCACTGATTTGGCACCAAAAGATCACAGTTAGTATCAGTGCTCTAAAAATTGTTTTGAAATAATAATAATGGCAGCCATTTGGTGAACTCTTCCTATTTCCTAGGCACTGCATGAGGTATCACTTGATGTGTTGCCAGTCAAGCAAGGTAGGTCGTTGGAATTATAAAAATCATTCAAAATTCATAGGTCCGGAAAGTATAGAAGGTTACATGAGCTCCTAGGAATCTTCTTCCTTATTTCCTCTCATTATGAGAAGCCAGTCTAGGTAATTTATCATCTGAACCTCATCCAGGACATTTCTGATCAATAGAGAGATTCCTCTTAAAACAAGCCTAAATTTTTTTTGTTGTTGTTAAATTTATTGGGGTGACATTGATTGATATTAATTACATTGTTTCCAGGTTTATAATTCTACATTACATTGTCTATACATTGCATTATGTGCTCACCACCTAGAATCAGCTCACTTTCCATCCATCACCGTATTTTTGATTCCCCCTTTCTCCTCCCCCCACAAAAACAAGTCTAATTTTAAAGAGAGAGGAGGGGTTGTAGTTTGGGCCATTTATAAGGCCATGTGCTTGTATATAGCAGCATAATTTCACCTTTACTAGTTCCATCTAGTATACTTTTTACAGAATTTTATTATTTGTTTCTTGTAATCACATGAAGAAAAACTGGAATCTTTATAGGGACTTTTTAAATCATAAATCTGTCAATGGTAATAGAAAATTCCTTTATGAAGTCAACCAAGGGCTGCAGTTGAACTAGATGTTGTGAGAGGAGTATTGAATAGAGTTGAACAGAGGTTTAGAATAAGGTGACCAGATTTTAACATTGGTAAAGCGGGACACCATTGACCGGGGGGGTTCTTGATTAAAAATTTGGTCTATCTCCCACCGTTCTCTAGCTTGTGCATTCTTTCCAAAAATTGGGACTTTTTTAAAACGCTGCGGGACAGATTGTTAAAAATCGGACTGTCCTGCCAAAAGTGGAACGTCTGGTCACCTTAGTTTAGAATCATTTGCACTGCATTTGAATCTTTCCTCTCTTGTGTAGTAGCAGTATATCAGTGGAAAATTGAAGACCAGTTTTCCCATCTATAAAATGAAAGAATTATACCACCTACCTCGTAGTTTTTAACAGCTGGGTCTAAAGTGGAAACAGGTGTCATGATAAACACTTGAAAGGCTAGAAATTTAATCTGTTTGTATAGGAAACATGGAGTAAAGAATTTGAGAGTGAGGTTCTGTTTTGGAGTACTCCATGAAACAAAATGGATTGACACCAAGAGAGATCTCTGTGTAAAAAGAACATGTGGAAAGAAAATGATAGGGAATTAAAAACCACACCTCAGTAACCATCCTCAGTTTGGGGGTAAAGAAGAGCATCCAGGCAGAGATAGGGATCAATGCAAGAAATAGTAGAACAGGACAATTATAATACTGTCATTAAAGTTCATTAAAGACAGTAGCCCCAAGATGAGTGTAAGAAAGGCCTGGGATTTAGTTTAAAGCTTCATTTTGATCTAAAGAACATTTTATTGTACATATTTTCAGTAGTTCGTGTAAAGTTATTTGCTTTGTATTATATTTTATTGAAGAATTTCAAAGAGCATAAAGGACACATTAAATTTTCAGCAGATACAACACAGGTGAATATGTCAGTTCTGCCTCGTATTAAATAGTATATTTTATGTTCTCTCTTTTTTCCTTAGTCTAGCTAAACATCTGTAAATTTTACCATTTCATAAAAAAGTTTTTTGTTTCATGATCTTTTTTGTTATTTTCCTGGCCTCTATTTTATTTATTTCTGCTCTAATATTTATTACTTTCTTTATTCTAACTTTGGGCTAAGCCTCTTCTTTTTCTAGTTCTTTGGTGTGTAGTTAGGTAATTTATTTGAGGTTTCTGTTTTGTAATACGGACATTTATCACTAAATCTAAATCTTGAAACTCTTTTTATAGCATTCCATAGATTTTGTTATGTAGTATATCCATTTTCCTTTGTTTAGAGATTTTTTTTGTTTTCCTTTTGTTTGCTTTTTTGACATTGGTTGTTCAGGGTGTGTTGTGTAATTTCCAAATATTTATAGATTTTCCAATTTTCTTGTTAATTTCTAGTTTCACAACATTGTGATTGGAGAAGATACTTGGTATGATTTCAAACTTTTTAAATTTGTGAAGACTGTTTTTGTGGTCTATCTTGTAATCTATTCTGGAAAATGTTTTGTGCATGCTTGAGAATGTGTTTCCTACTGATAGTTGGATAGATTGTTTTATATATATATATATATATATATATCTGTTAGCTACATTTGGTCAAAGGTATGTTTCTTTGTTGACTTTCTGTCTGGATGATCTGTTCATTGCTAAAAGTGGAGTATTGAAGTCCCTCCCTGTTTTTGTATTGTTTTCTATTTCTTCAGATCTGTTGGTACTTGCTTAATAAATTTAGGTGTTCCAATGTTGGGTGCATATATATTTATGATTGTTACATAAACATGATGTTATTGTATGACCTTTTTGTCTCTTGTTACCATTTTGGTGTAGTGTGTTTTGTCTTACACAAACATAGCTACACCAACTTTCTTGGTTTCCACTGGTGTGGATATTTTTTTCCATACCTTCACTTTGAGCCTATGTGTATTTTTTAAGCTGAAGTTTCATAAGCAGCATATAGCTGAGTCTTGTTTTTTTGTTTTGTTTTTTTTAATATTTATTTATTTATTTATTTTTGACAGAGAGAGAGAGAGAGAGAGAGAGAGAAACACGAGAGAGAACTGAACCGGGAGAGCTCCCCAGTTCAGCATATGGGTCCGCACGGGCCGGGGCCGGGATTCGATCCCTGGTCCCCAGCGCTGTAAAGTGAGCGCTTAACCGACTGAGCCATCCCGGCTTGCCCGAGTCTTGTTTTTTATCCAGTCACTGTTTGCCTTTTGTTTGGAGAATTCAGTCCATTTATATTTAGAATAATTATTGATATATAAAGACTTATACTTCCATGTTATTTATATTTCTGGCTGTTTTGTAATTTTTTTTCTGGTTAAATTTATTAGGGTGACATTAATTGATATGTTACGTTGTTTCCAGGTATACAGTTCTATATTACATTGCCTATACATCGCATTATGTGCTCACCACCTAGAATCAGCTCACTTTCTATCACCATATGTTTCCCCTCCCTACTCTCCCCACCCATCTCTCCCACCCACTTCCCCCCTTACCCTCAGGTCACCACTAAACTAGTGACTGTGTCCATGAGTCTTTGTTTCCTTGTTCCTTTCAGTTTTATATTCCACCTAAAAGTGAGGCCATATGTTTCTTGATTCTTTCATTCTGACTTATTTTGCTTAATAAGGTGTTTTCAAGGTCCATCCATGTTGTCACAAATTGCTGTATTTCATCTTTTCCTATCTCTGAGTAGTATTCCATAGTATAAATGTACCACAACTTCTTTTTCCAGTCATCTATCAAAGGACACTTTGGTTGATTCCATGACTTGGCCACTGTGAACAGTGCTGCGATGAACATTGGGGTACATGTATCTTTGTGGATTAAGGTTTTCAGGTTTTTTGGGTAGATGCCCAGGAGAGGGATTGCTGGGTCACATGGCAGTTCCATTCCTAATTTTTTGAGGAATCTCCATACAGCCTTCCATAGTGGTTGTACCAATTTACATTCCCACCAGCAGTGTGTGAGGGTTCCTTTTTGTCCACAGTCTCTCCAGCACTTGTTATTCCTTGTCTTGTTGATTATAGCCATTCTGACAGGTATGAGGTGGTATCTCATTGTGGTTTTAATTTGCATTTCCCTAGTTGCTAGTGATGTTGAGCATTTTTTCATGTATCTGTTGGCTGTTTGTATGTCTTTAGGAGAGAAGTGCCTGTTTATGTCTTCTGCCCATTTTTCAATTGGATCATTTGTTTTTTTGTCGTTCAGCTGTATGAGTTCTTTATATATTTTAGATATTAGTCCCTTATCAGAGGCATTGTTTGCAAATATTTTCTCCCATTTGGTTGGTTTCCTTTTTACTTTGTTGACGGTGTCCTTTGCTGTGTAGAAGCCTTTTCGTTTGATATAGTCCCATTCGTTTATTTTTGCTTTTACATCCCTTGCCTTTGGGGTCAAGTTCATAAAGTGCTCTTCGAGCCCAAGGTCTATAAGTTTAGTGCCGATGCCTTCTTCTATGCACTTTATAGTTTCGGATCTTATGTGGAGGTCCTTAATCCACTTTGAGTTAATTTTGGTATATGGTGACAGTTCACAGTCCAGATTCATTCTTTTGCATGTGGTTTTCCAATTTTCCCAGCACCGTTTAGTGAAGATGCTTTCTTTTCCCCATTTTACATTTGTTGCTCCTTTGTCAAAGATTATCTGTCCATATATTTGTAGGTCTGTTTCTGGGTTTTCGATTCTGTTCCATTGACCTGTCTGTCTGTTTCTCTGCCAATACCTAGATTTTTTGATTATTGACGCTTTGTAGTATAGACTGAAGTCAGGGAGCATGATGCCTCCAGCCTTATTTTTTTTTTCAGAGGATTGCTTTGGCAATTCAGAGCCTTTTGTGGTTCCATATGAATCTGATAATTTTTTTTTTTTAATCTATTTCTTGAAAGAATGTCTCTGGGATTTTGATGGGAATTGCATTACATCTGTATATTGTTTTGGGTAATTTGGCAATTTTAACTATGTTGATTCTTCCAATCCATGAATGTGGAATATTCTTCTATTTCTTTGTATCTTCTTCAATTTCTTTGAATAGTGTTTTCCATGTATAAGTCCTTCACATTCTTTGTTAAGTTTATTCCTAAGTGTTTTATTCTTTTTGTTTTGATTGCAAATGGTAATTTTTTTCTCATTTGTTTTTCTGGTTTCGTTGTTTGTGTATAAAAATGCTGTGGATTTTTGTACATTGATTTTGTATCCTGAAACTTTACTATATTCATTTAGTATTTCTAACTCCACCAGTTTTCTGGTGGAGTCTTTAGGGTTTTCTATATAAAGGATCATGTCGTCTGTGAAAAGTGACAGTTTAACTTCTTCATTCCCAACTTGGATGCTTTTTATTTCTTTTTCTTGTCTAATGCCTCTAGCTAGAACTTCCAGCACTATGTTGAATAGCAGTGCTGACAACAGACATCCCTGCCTTGTTCCTGATTTTAGAAGGAAAGGTTTCAGTTTTTCCCCGTTCAGTATGACATTTTCTGAGGGTTTTTCATATATGGCCTTTATTAGGTTGAGGTACTTTCCTTCTCTACACATTTTATTATAGCATATGTTAAGCCATCCTTGTGCCCCTGGGATGAGTCCAACTTGAACGTAATGTATAATTTTTTTAATGCATTGTTGTGTTCTATTTGCTAGTATTTTGTTTAGAATTTTTGTATCGATGTTCATCAAAGCTATTAGTCTATAGTTTTTTGTTTTTTGTTTTTTTTATGACATCCTTGCCAGACTTTGGTATTAGAGTAATGTTGGCCACATAGAATGAGTTGGGAAGTATTACCTCTTCTTCAATTTTTTGCAAAAGTTTGAGGAGAATAGGTGTTAGTTCTTCTTTGAATACCTGATAGATGGTCCTGGACTCTTGCTTTTGGGAAGGTTTTAGATGATTGTTTCAATTTCTTTACTGTTGATTGATTTGTTTAGGTTATCCAGTTCTTGATTCAGTCGAGGTGCACTATATGTTTCTAAAAAATTGTCCATTTCTTCTAGGTTGCAAAATTTGGTGGCATATAGCCCTTCATAGTATTTTTGTATAATCCTTTGCATTTGTGTGATATCAGTCGTAATTTCCCCTCTTTCATTTGTAATTCGGATTATTTGCGTGTTTTCTGTTTTTCCTTGGTGTTTTGTCTAGACAAGGTTTGTTTATTTTATTAATTTTTTCAAAGAACCAGCTCTTTGTTGCATTAATTTTTTCTGTAGTTTTTTTATTCTCTATTTCATTTAGTTCTGCTTTAATTTTTATTATTTCCTTCTGCTGGCCTTGGATGTTCTTTGTTCTTCTTTTTCTAGTTCTTAAAGATGTGATGTTGGGAAGCCGGGATGGCTCAGTGGGTTAAGCGCTCACTTTGCAGCCCCGGGGCCAAGGATCAGATCCTGGCCCCGGCCTGTGCGGACCCATGTGCTGAACTGGGGAGTGCCCCCAGTTCAGTTCTTACCGGGGCGAGACCCTGGCCCAGTTCCTGCCCCTGTGCAGCCCCGTACCCAACTGTGGAATGAAACTATGTGGAAAACCAATGATGTGCAACTATGGAGACTGTTCTGGGCCCTCCCCCTTCTCTCTGTCTCTGACTCTGTATCTCTCTCTCTCTCTGTCAAAACAATAAATAAATCTTAAAAAAAAAAAAATGTGATGTAAGGTTGTTTACTTGTGATTTTTCTTGTTTCTTGAGAAAGGCCTGTAGGGATTTAAATTTTTCTGTTACTACTACTTTTACTGCATCCCACTAATTTTGATGTGTTTTGTTTTCATTGTCATTTATTTCTATTTATTTTTTAATCTCTTCTTTTATTTCTTCTTTGATCCAGTCATTTTTTAATAGCATGTTGTTTAATCTCCATGTATATGTGGTTTTTCCTGCTTTCTTTTTGTAATTGATCTCCAGTTTCAAAGCTTTTTGATCAGAGTATACATTTGGTATGATTTCGATCTTCTTAAATTTGCTGAGGCTAGCTTTGTGTCCCAGCATGTGGTCTATCCTTGAAAACGTTTCATGTGCACCAGAAAAGAATGTATAGTCCTATGTTTTAGGATGAAGTGTCCTGTAAATGTCAGTTATATCCAGTTGCTATAATATATCATTTAAAGCTGATATTTCTTTATTTATCTTCCATTTGGATGATCTGTCCCCTGCTGTCAGTGGGGTGTTTAAGTCCCCTACTATAATTACTTTTTTATCAGTTTCTCCTTTTAGATCTGTTAGTAGTTGCTTCATAAATTTTGGCGCTTCTTTGTTGGGGGCATATATATTAATAAGTATAGTACCTTCTTATTGTATTGTCCCCTTTATCATTATGAAATGTCCATTTTTGTCTCTTAATTATCTTTTTGATCCTGAAGTCTGCTTTGTCAGATGTAAGTAGGGCTACTCTACACCTGCTTTTCTCTGGCTGCCATTTGTTTGGAGTATTTTTTTCCACCCTTTTACCTTGAGTCTGTATTTGTCCTTGTGGCTGAGGTGTCTCTCTTGTAGACAGTATAAGGTTCGTTTTTGTTCTTTAATCCAGTTTGCTACACTGTGTCTTTTTATTGGGGATTTCAGTCCATTTACATTTAGTGTGATGATTGATATATGAGGATATCCTATAGCCATTTTATCTTTTGTTTTCTGATAGCTCTTTTTTTTTTTTATTGCTTCTTTGTTTTTTTCTTCCCATTGATTATTTTAGTTTGATGGTGTTTATGACTATTTTTTCTGTTTTCTTTTCTTTTATTGTTATGTGTCCCAGTTCTAAGATCTTTTTCAGTGGCTACCATGAACTTTATATAAAAGAAAGTTTCATATATGCAGTGGTTTCTTTTCGTAAGGATGTTTCTTATCTTCATTCTCTTTGGAAACTTAAATCTTTACTTCCTCCCCTTTTTATATTTTTGTTGTTCCAGTTTATCCCTATTTACTTTTAGTTTTTGTTTTAGGTCCCGTCACCTCCTTCAGTATTTCTTTAAATGCTGGCCTTATGCTGGAGAATTTCTTCAGCTTTTGTATGTCTGAAAATGCCTTTATTCCTCCTATGAAGGAGGAATAAAGTTATCTAAAGGATAGCTTTACAGAATACAGGATTCCTGACTGGTAATTTTTCTCCTTTAATATTTTGAATACTCTGTTCCATTCCCTTCTGGCTTATGAGTTTCTGTTGAGAAATCTGATGGTAGTCTGATGGGCTTTCCTTTATAGATTATGGTGTTCTTTCTTCTGGCTGCCTTGAGGATTCTTTCTTTGTCCTTGACCTTTGATATCTTCAGTATAATGTTCCTTGGAGAGGATCTGTTAGGATTCAAGTAGCTAGGGGTCCTGTTTCCTTTTTGGATTTGTGTTTCCCCCTGCTCCCTCCATAATACCTATTATTCTTATATTATTTTTTCTAATGGAGTCAGATAGTTCTTATAAATTTAGATATCTTTCATTTCTTTTAGCTTTTAGGTGTGTCTCTTTTTCCTTCTGTGACATTTCCAAATTTTTGTCTTCGATTTCACTAATTCTTTTCTCCATCTGGTCAGCTCTACTTCCTATGCTATTTCATTTTTCATCTCTTTTATGGTGGTGTTCATCTCTAGAATTTCTATTTGCATCTTTTTCATTGATTCAGTTTCCTTTCTGAGCTCACTTAGCTCCTTCTGTGTACTGCCCCAGCTTTCTTTGATCTCATTGAGTGTTTTTATAATTGTAGCCTTGAATTCTCTGTCATTTACCTCATATAATTCCATACCTTCAAGTTCCCGTTCTGGAGATTTTTCTCTTTCTTTCCGAGCTTCTTTGTTCGAAGGGATATTCATCGCTGTTCGAGTGTTTCATTTCCTGGACATGAGGACTTTTCCCCTGGTTGATATGAAGGTATCTTTCTTTTATTTCCTAGCTGGTGTTAGTGTCTTAAAATATTGGGCTTCTCTTTGAGTTAGTTGCCCTGGTGTCTGTATGCCTCCTCTTTCGGAAGGTGTGGTGGGCCGTGGTATTTATGCCTCTAAGATCCCACTGCTGTCAGATGCTGCCACTCCTAGATCCCTCTGCTGGCTTCAGCAGGAAAGGTGGAGGCGGGGCTTGTTCTAAAAGGCACTGGTCTGATAGTGTCACAGGGTAGTGGCGGCTTCCTGGCAGCCACCCATCAAAGGCAGGCCGTGGACGAGGCTTGTAGTGTGAGCCCTGGGATATAGCAAGGGGAGGAAGCCAGGCTCCCTGTCCAAGGTCACACAATGCTCTGGTTGGGGCCCCACCTTACTGAGGGCCACTCTGCTCCTCAGCCGCCAGCACACTCCTGGTGTCTGTGCTCCAGCCACTGGAACACCTGCCTCGGGCTCCAGTTGCCGACCTCACACTCCACGGGCCCCCAACTCCAGCCACCCGAATCCAAGTGCTGGCAGCCAGATCTTTGCTCCGGTCACCCTCACCAATCTCTGGCTGCTTCTGGGGCCTCGCCCCGGCCTCCTGTACTGCTCTCTGGCCGCCCTAATCATGCCACGGCTGCTCCCTCTGCACTCCCAATGGGGCCTCTCACCAGCGTCAGCCACGCCCTCTTTTCCGTCCATCCCACACTCTGGTGTCTGCACTTCCGCCTCTGTCCGTTCCAGGCCTCCAACCCTTCCAGAGCCATTCTGCTCCTGGACCTGCGCCCCCACGCTCCCACCTCCGTCAGTCTCTCCTCTGCTGGTCTCTGGTCAGCCTCTGGGCAGGTCTCCAGGTCACGCTCTGCAGTGTGTCTCCACATGGCTCCCTTTCTTTCTCTCTCTTTCACCTCTGTTTTTCCTGTTTTTCCAGGTATTTTCTTGTGATGAGTGTGTTCCTCAGCCGAGGCTATGTGTTGCTTAGGGATTCTCTGGTTGGATTTTACTTGTTTAAATTGTCGTCTTTCCAGGAGAGGTTTCAAGAGCTCCTCTCATGCTGCCCTCTTGATGACGTCTCGTCATTTTGATCATATATTAGTTTCACGATTTCATGAAATTGTCTTTCTGCTTTGTTTTTATGGCTCATTGAGTTTTCTTAAAACAGCTATTTTGAATTCTTTGTCAGGTAAATCATAGATCTCCATGTGTTTGGGTTTGTTTTCTGGAAAATTATTGTGAACTTTTGATGAAGTAGGGCTTTCTTGATTTTTCAGGTTAGTTGGAGTTTTGTATTGCTGCTTTTTTTTTTCTTTTGCATTTGAGGTAGCAATCACTTGCTCTAATTTTTACTGTCTTGGTAAAAAGCAAAACAAAACAAAACAAAAAAACAGCCCTTTCATGGACCTTGCTATAGATTCTGAAAGTTTCTCAGATGTTTTATTGATACACTTCCTTTTTCCTGTTCCTTCTTTTCGCTAAAGTATGAAGCTTGTGTGTCTTCTTGATCCTATAATACAGTGTATCAGTTGCTGGTAGCATTTTTTTGTTGTTTTGTTTTTCTAAAGGTGGCCCTATCATTCACGTTTGTGGTTTCTCCTTTGCCTGCAGAGTCTGGCCTATTTCCTGTGTATCCTTCGTCTTTAACAGAGCTTGGTGTCAGGGAACCAGCAGCAGAGTAGGGGTAGGTATAGGTGTAGTACAAAGTGCACTGCAGGTGCCCGTGGGGCAGTTGGGGGAATCTGTGAGTGAAGTTTTCCCTTTGTCTCCTGGGTGGGCTTCCTTTTGGAATCCAGAGGCATACAGAAGGAACTGCATCCCTTTAATGCCCTCCAGAAATCATATTTCTTTCTCCTGATCTGCTGCTCCTTCCCTACAGTAATGGAGCTTTCTTTTGCTTTAATGCTCTGGGTGTTGCAAGATGGAAATGAGTATCTTTGGAAGTATCCAACACAGGTAGGGAAACCAAGCATTCATTCATCAGCTTTTCGCTTACTCCATGCAAAAAATTATAGGCTGTCTAGTGTAGCCCTAAGCTGTGTCCTCTTGCAGGAGGGGTGATGTCAGCAAAATCATGCTATTTCTTATACCCATTCCAGTGCATTCAAATTGCTTTGTTTTGTGTTACTCTAATGGAATGTTAGAACTTCTCTAGAAACCTGGACTTCTACAAAGGTTCTCTTGTCCCTAGGTGACTACCCAAGTTGGTGTTCTTTTTACAAGGTGTTCCCAGCAAATCACTGTCTCCCATAGGTTCCACAACTGGTATTAAACTCTCTGCTTATTGCCCAATACACCAGTGGGCAGGGCTCCTTCCAGGTCCCTTGGTTGACTGTCCAGTTGGTACAAATTCATAATGAATAATCCCTTTGATATCAAAAAAAGGATAGCAACATTGTTTTGACTCTCGATTTAGACTGATGGAACTTTTTTCGTCATGAAGAATTGGCTGACTTTCATTGTGCACTTTGCTACTTTGTTTCAAGGATCGTATGGTTTTCATTGCTTGTATTTTGTCACCACTGATAACACAGCCTAGAACATGGTCTTGCCTCTCCAGAAAGTCTTGGCAAACTTCAATTTTCCTTTGCTTTTGTTTATCAGTGAGCTCTTCGGGACCATTTTTGCACAATTTTCTCATGCCAAGATTTTCAGCTAAGATTTTCCTGTTTCTCTCTATTGATGTTTACTTTGTGCTCTGCTTCTCACAGTCAGCTGACTATCATGATGCATAATTTCATGAATTTTTGTGGTGTTTTCATCAGTTCCAATCATTACAGCCCTCTCTAACCTCTTCATCAATGATGCTCTCTCTCCCCTAGAAAAACGTTTAATCCATTTGTACACTGCCATTTTCTTCATGGCATTATCCCCATAAACTTGTACTAACATGTTCCTGATCTCACTTCCACTCTTGCCTAGTTTAACAAGAAATTTAATTGTTCATTGCTCTAATTCAAGCTCCAACATTCTCATGACAGCACTCAGAAACACACAACAGTAATGAACACCAGTCAGCGAGACACTACCACACATTAATACCAATACAGTTGTGAAACACTCATATACCAAGGTTATAAAACCTTATAGAGTTGTTTGTACAGTACTACTAATGTAAGCCCACAGTGGCTAGTTCGCAAACTTAATTGTCAGACTTCGTATGTAGCTATTCAAGTTTCTGAGATTACTGCCCATATTCTTTCCTTATCTCTGAAGTCATTTATCTTTTCTTTTTTTTTAAAGATTTATTTATTGTTTTTGACAGAGAGAGAGAGATACAGAGTCAGAGGCAGAGAGAAGGAGGAGGGCCCAGAACAGTCTCCATAGTTGCACATCATTGGTTTTTTCCACATAGTTTCATTTTACAGGTGGGCGGGGCTGCACAGGGCAGGAACTGGGCCCGGGTCTTGCCCCGGTGAGAACTGAACTGGGGGCACTCCCCAGTTCAGCATATGGATCCACACGGGCCCGGGCCCGGATTCGATCCTCGGTCCCCAGGATCGTGCAAAGTGAGCGCCTAACCCACTGAGTCATCCCGGCTTCCCCAGAAGTCATTTATCTTTACATAGATGTTTCTACAACATTTTTAGTTCTGTATCATGTTCTCTGGAAATGTGGTACCTATTAACTCTGTAGATTCAATTGTTTTGTTTCTGGAACGCTTTCTCAAATTTTGCCTTTAAATATTTTTTGAGTTTCATTATTTTTGTTTCCTTCAGGGCTATAAACCAGTTATGCATATTTAGATCTGCTTTGACTTCCATACCTTTTATTTTCTTTATAGTCCTTTTCAACTCTGTTTATTTCCATTGATTGCTTTTGTTGATTCTTTACTCCTTGTTATTTGCACAAGGTTTTAAGAGTTTCCCCTTTTTTTTATTTATATAGGTTCCTATGTGGCCTTCATTTCTGTTGGTTTTATTTTGTCTTCTTTTTTCCCCCTGTACTTTGCTTTTTTTTTTATCAACCTCTCTTACATATATTTCCCTAAACTCCTGTCTCACTGCATTAAGCTCTTTGTTTATTAATTCATTTGAAATCATGACTAGGTTGTTGATTAACTCCAGTTTTTATTTGTTTGACAACATTTCCTGCTTTATGTTCTTTAACTATTTATTTTTCAATATAGTAGCTTGTTAAAGATCCTATGTTCGTTCCTTGTTTTTAAATGTCATGAGTTTTTCTGTACCAACTATTTGCAGGATGTTCACCTGGGAGAGGCTCCAGAGCAGTACTCCAGGCTAATAGGAATTGAGCTTTATGTAAATTGTCTTTTCCTTTACTTCCTTCCAGAAAATGGAGATGGCAGGTTTAGGCTGCTTGCAACTCAGAGTTTCTCCCTTCTATCTTATGTTGCTGTTAAACTATGGTACTCCTCACTAAGATGTTCTGTCATTGTGTGTACTGTTTTCATCTTATCTTTCCCTGACACTCCCTGTAAAGAACCAAGTCAAGCCCCAACCTAATTCTACTAGCCTGTGGACTCTGTTGTGTTGTTCCAAATAGGGGATTGCTGTTTTTGCCTTCAGGGTGAGTTACCTATTTTGGAGAACTGTGGATAGTAATGTAGAGGTAAAAGGATAAGGAGGAGTTGCACCCTAATTGGCATTAATTCTTTTTCAAGTTGGGGCTATCTGAGCATGTTTAAAATCTTGTAAAAAGAAGCCATTGAATATATGGAGGCCCAGAGGCCTAGGGATATGAAAATATTGTAACCAGGGATATGAGTGGGCAAAATCTCAGAGAAGGAAGACTACCTTAGCCCCAGAACTTGCCTCAGTTTTTATATAACAGTTGTACTCAGCATTACTTGAGCCCCTCTCAAATAGATAATGTCTCCATAAAGGTATTTCTAAGTAAAACAAACAAAAACATTGATACTTGAAGTTTTTTTAAGTTAAATATCTATTTTATGGAATTATTTGTCACTTGCTTGATCAATCTATAAAATAAAGGCTGTAGATATACAACTATAGGCAAGTAACACAGTTCCTCTGAAAGAAGTTTTTCTTGTTTTAAGATCAAGGAGTCCTTTTTATTTATTGCTTGGTTCTACTCTCATTTATTTTAATTTTATTAGAAAAACTTAGTATATGCACTTTACTGACCTGAGTCCTATTTCCCAGGTCCCCTTTTAATGTCTTTCTTCCCATCTTTGGCAGTGGCTTGAATCTGGCATCTGTAGCACGACTCAGAGGTACTTGGGAAAAGTTACCCAGCAAATATGAGAAACACCTGCAAGATCTACAAGACCTTTTTGATCCATCTAGAAACATGGCAAAGTATAGAAATATTCTTAGTAGTCAAAGCATGCAGCCTCCGATTATTCCACTCTTCCCCGTTGTGAAGAAAGATATGACATTTCTACATGAAGGTATTTAAAAATTATTTAAAAATTAGCATGTTTAGTTTAAACTAACTCTACAGCATTGTAATTTATTTAATACATCTTTTCAGCCTAATGATTATCTATCACTAAAGCTTTATCCAATTAAATGCAGCAAATTTTAGGAATCCAAAACCCATATTACTGACAAGAACAAACAGGTATTTACCATCTCCATTTAAACATAAGCTTTATTTATTTATTTTTTTTTAAGATTTTTTTTTTGTTTTTGACAGAGATAGAAGAGAGAAGGGGGAGGGCCCAGAGCAGCCTCCATAATTGCACATAATTAGTTTTCTATATAGTTTCATTCTATAGGTGAGCACAGGACTGCAGGACAGGAACTAGCCAGGGGCCTTTCACATGGGAGACACGCCCCAGTGAGAACCAAACTGGGGGCACACCCCAGTTCAGCATATGCGTCCACACAGGCTGAGGCCAGGATTCAGTTCTTGGACCCTGGTACTTCAAGACGAGTGCTCAACCTGCTGAGCCATTTCTTCATCCCCCATAAACTTTATTAAAATCAGACTGTTTGATAATATTTATTGTTTTGTTTAGTCCAATTTTTTTATTGAACTACTCAACACATACATAAAAGTGCCCAAACAAGTTAACAACTTAATATATTTACGTAAATACCCATGTAACCAATATCCAGGCCAAAAATAAAACATGACCAGCCTTCCAGGAGCCCCACTTACTAGGCCCCTTCCCAATTACCATCCTCATCCTCTTCCCCAAAGGTATCAACCGTCCTGACTTACAGTGCTATGGTTTAATTTTACCTGTTCTTGAACTTTATATGGGTCCACATAGGCCGGGCCCGGAATTTGATCCTCGGGCTCTGGGGCTGCAAAGTGAGCGCTTAACCTGCTGAAATATCCCAGCTTCCCCACTGCCAAAGGTCTTATCATTGTTTTTTATATTTCTGCACATATTCAACATAATTATTTAAAGTCTGTCTCTAATAACTCCATAATCTGGATCCTTTGTGGGACCTTGTCTGTTGTCTTGTTTTCTTTGCATGTTAATTATGTTATCTTTAATTTTGATGGCCTTAGTTATTTTTTACCAAATGCATGTTGTGTATAAAAAGTTACAGAAGAAATTTGAGGTTTCAGATGGTTTATTCCTTCAGAGAGAATTAAAGCTTGTTTCTGCTAGGCAGCTAGGGGTGCTAGCAATCCAGAACTACCTTAATATATTTTCACATTTTGAGATAATTTAACATTGACCTTTTATCCCAGTCTACATTTAGTTCATTCTTAGTCCTAAGGGGATATAAGCCCTTCAGGGTCCCAACCCAAAGTGTTGGAAGTTTACCTGAACCTAATGTTGTCTCCTCTAACCTCAAAAGTCAGGGTGACCTTCAGGCCCAAACTCAGGTCTTTAGCTCAGCATCCCCTTTTTCTGAAATTAGCAGATTTCCTTAGAGTCAAACACACTGAGAAATGCTAAACCTGCCCCAGATCTTCATTCTTTTTTTAGATCTTTACTGCCTTAATACATTTTTGATGGCTTACCACACTTATTTTTTTCCATTTTTGTCCAAATTTTCTGATATTTCTTAGCAGGAGAGTTGTTAACATTACCTAGTCTTAACTGCCTGCCTCCTTTGATTATCACTCCTTTTTCACAGGAGATATTATGCTCTGACATGCTCCCTCAAAACATGTTTATGTGACTTGAAAGTATTTTTGGCCATTATTTTGTTTTCCAACTTACGTTGAGACCCTGAACAATTCATGTGCCTAATATATAGGTGCTGTTAACTGTGAGAAGGGAGACCACCATGTGTTCCAAGCTCCTATGTTCACAAACTTGTATTCAAGGAGGCACCTCAGGGGCTACCATGGAAGATAAATAGGGTCACACTGTTAAAGACAGATGGGGAAAAAGAACCACACTGCGCTATGCAGATCGCCCTTTGAACATACAATTTTTTGCCTTGTGGTTTGAACTGAGTGAGCCAACAAATGGTCTAAGTGTGGTCTTCTGTTTACTCTCTTCAAAGAAAGACCATTTTGACAGTTGTGTGAATTTTTTCTCATAGAACTATGTAATAGAACAGAAACAAAATTTATAAAACCTTATGAACAAGCAAATTTGTGTTAAATGATTAAAGTAATTGTAAATTTAAATTCTGGGAAAGGGAAAGGTGAATGGCAGACTAGAAAGTTCTCTGAGTCACCTCTTAATTTTAATTATTGCCTTTTGGGAAGACAGACCTTCTATTACTTAATCCCCCAACCAACCCCTCCCTTTTTTCTTCATGGGAAGTCAGAAATTCTTGTTTTCATGGGTTATCTTCTTCTTAAATGTGGACAACTCACTTAACAAAATTATTATTTTTTTATTTATTTTATTGTATGAAATAAGGTAGGATTAGGAGGAAGGGGGCAGACCAGTCTCCATAGTTGTATTTACTTCATTAGTTGTGACATGGTTTCATTCCACACAGGTGGATGTGGGGCCACACGGGGCAGGAACTGAACTGGGGGCCTCCCACATGGGAAACGAAAACTTTTGCCTCCATCTCAGCAGTTGCCAGTTACACTACAGTTCAACATAACGGGGTTTGCACAGGCCGGGTCCGGCATTCAATCCCTGGACCTCACGGTTGTAAGGCAAGCACTCAACCTGTTGGGCTATCTGAGCATCCCCACTTAACAGTTTTTAAATGTTGTATGTAAATCAAAGAAAACTTACCAGATTAATTAAGCCCAAAGCTCAATCTGGTTAAAACCTAAGTTTTCAAGTGTTGTGCCTTCCTGCCCAAAAGAACAGATGCAGGTAGGTACCTGCCTGAGCATGGCCTGAGCATCTCAAGAGAGAAATCTGTGGAGCTGTGCATTTTACAGGTGTGCCTGTAGCATAATAAAATTGGTTTTAGAAGCTGTGCTGTTTATCACTTTCCAATATTTATAATTGTTATTACTTCCTAGGAATAGAATCCTTCCCAGTACATTGTTCATTCCCTGGGAGCAGGGTTCAACCATCTATGTGTTTATCTTAAAAACTAAAGTGGTGGTTTGAGACAGAAGTGTACCCCCCGCCCCAAGAGTAATAACTTCTGCCTTTATATAAATACTTTAATTTTGAAAATTAAAAACTTTTATTCCATAGGAAATGACTCCAAAGTAGATGGTTTAGTAAATTTTGAGAAGCTAAGAATGATTGCCAAGGAAATCCGTCAAGTTATTCGAATGACATCTGCTAATATGGACCCAGCTATGATGTTCCGGCAGAGGTATGGCCTCGAAGTGTGTGAAAGTGTTACAAAGCAGCATCAGGAATGATACTGTAAAATAATAACTAACATTTATTGACTACCATTTGTTATACACTGTACACAGTGCCTTTACACAACCTAAAATAATCACTTACCATAATAACCTTTAAAGCTGTGGGTTGTATTGGCCTTCTTTTTACAAATGAGGAAACTGAAGCTCAGAGCAGAGAGATCATATGCCCAGGATTACATAATTTGCTGAGATATGAGCCCTAGTTCTGCATTGCCTTCTTGAGTACATGGATAGTTCTGTATTGTTATTGTTACTTAAAATATCAGCTAACTTATATAAGTTAAGTGCTAATCTTTACTGAAGTTATCATAGAGAACAAATGCCTTCATCTGGTTTCTAACCTAATTTGTAAAGTATTTGTGTTTATCTGTCTTTCTTTTCACTGAATATTTTTAAATTCTATTTTCATCTAAGTTATACTTTATCCTTCTAAAATACGAGGGCTGTCCAGAAAGTATCCAGACCTTAATTTTGTAATGTAAAAAATAGAGGCATTTATGGTTGGATTTTTTCCGGAGAGCCCTTTTATATTCTTTTTCTCAAGTCATGATACTTTTATTCATGTTACATCTTTAATAAAAATGGAAAATATTATTTGTGTTTCATATTAAATCTGATCTTCCAAGAATGCTTTTTAAAATTTATTTTTAAACAACAAAGGATTCCTCAAATTATATGAAACTTACAGAAAGTATATTGTGAAGCTATTCCCAGTAATTTTTATAATTTTCAGGGTAAATATTCATTAGGGCTTTACTTTTTGGTATGATTTTCTTCTGGGCCTATGTGTATGAAGGGATACCCCCCAAAAAACAAATTATTTACTTAAAAATATTGTGTATTCTTACATGTTTATACTTGTCATCTTCAAAGTACTCTCCATTTAATGCAATACACCTATTGAGACACCTTTTTCCTCTGCTCAAAACAGTTTTAAACTCATCAATTTTGATGCCTGTTAGTATTTCTGCTGTTTGTTTTGTTTTACCTCTTCTGAACCGGCAAACCATTTCCCCTTGAAGACTTTTTGTGTTGGGGGAAACAAAAAAAGTCACTCAGGTGAGATAAGGTAAATAGGGAAGAGGGTGGGGCACTGTGATCATGCTTCTTTTTTTTTTTTTATAAAACTGCTGAATACTCAGCATGGTGTGGACAGATATGTTGTCATGCCACATGTTCGTGAAAATCATGCATCATGAAATGGGCAAATGCATTGAAAGCATTGTGAAAAAAATTTTCTGAAGCCTAACACAGCCTCTCACAACATCAGATGTTACACTGATGCAGATGGTCCTAGAACACTCATTCAACCAGTGGGGGAAGCCTGTATATTACAAGGGGCCCAACCCCAGAAGATAATTCTGGTTGTTTGGGGTGCCCCTTTGTATAGCTTCAGTACATAAGAGTTTTAAAAATGAAATATTTACGAGGCAGACATAATTTCCGTGGCTTAAAAAAATATAATCTACTAAGGAAACAAAAGTATTTAGTTCTTTAGAAATCAGAGATGGAGTTTTTATAACCAAACAGAATCTGTGTGTGTCAGGATTGGTTTTTTGTTTTTTTATGTTGTTTAAATCACTATTCAGAAATCTGTTTTTTTTTTTTTTTAAGATTTATTTATTGTTTTTGACAGAGAGAGATACAATCAGAGACAGAGAGAAGGGGGAGGGCCCAGAACAGTCTCCACAGTTGCACATCATTGGTTTTCCACATAGTTTCACTCCACAGGTGGGCGGGGCTGCACAGGGCAGGAACTGGGTCGGGGTCTTACCCTGGTGAGAACTGAACTGGGGGCACTCCCCAGTTCAGCACATGGGTCCGCACGGGCCAGGGCCAGGACTCGATCCTCGGTCCCCGGGGCTGCAAAGTGAGCGCCTAACCCACTGAGCCATCCCGGCTTCCCCCAGAAATCTGCTTTTGTAAATAGTTGATCTGATGGTTGCCCTAGTTCAGAGATCCTCAAAGTATGGAAGAAGGGGTGTGTCAGATTTTCTCTTCCCTACCCATCCTCCTCCTGCATCTGAGAATCACTACATGTAATGAGAGATGCCATTGCTTAACAATGTAAAAGCAGCAAATAATAAGAACCAGGGACCATAGCAAATCTGGAGGAAGGGTTTTTTTGTTTCTTTATGTGTACAGTGGCTCCACCCTCCTTCCTGAAGACATAATGAATTTGTGACCCTGCTAGACCAGTTAATAATTTACTAAGTACCAACTGCTTCAGAAATGAGCAAAGAAAGAAGAAACTGAGGAAGAAATTAATAAACTCGGCTGTTTTCTTGGCAATGGCCTGGGCCAGGTAGAATTCATTATAGAAGAAAATACAACATTTATATTAGATTAAACTGAACTTCTGAATCATTTTTATTTGTCAGCCAGTACTGAAATGTACTATCTTTAAGAATGTAATTGTCCATTTTGGTGGTGTACATTATTTAGTGTAGACTAAATAACCCCTTTTATTTTAACAGCAATAAATTTGCTTACTGGAAAGCAGTCTTGAGCCACCCACATTGGAGCTCAGTGGGTGCTTGCCTGAGGTGCATGAGGCTGGAAGAGCAGGGTGCAAAAAATAGAATAAAAATAAAAAGAGGGTCTTTATTCAGTCCAATTGTACTATAAGGATATACAGTATTACAAAAAATTGATATATTTTTACTTACTTTTTAAGTTGAATTTGATGGTCAAAATACATTGTCAGAGAAATTTCTGCACTTAAAAATTTTATTATGACTTCATCCTGTCACTTAAATAAGTGGCTCAGAAATCCTTTCCAAAAGTTTAAAAGTTCTATTCCTGAATTTAACTTTTTTTTCCCTAAAAACTTTGAATTCGCAATTTGTAGTAAATAAATGTTTTTCCTTAAGCTACTTATTAACATAAACTTCTGATGAATTAGGTTGTTAAAAATATAATTTGTCTAAAGGCACATTTTTAAAAAATATTTTAGGGTTTTTAGCCTTTGATACCCATCATAATTCATTTTATCCTTCTGCATTTCATTGAAGTCTTTACTGTTAAGCTACCATTTTTTCCTAGTGAAATTTTCCTGTTCTATTCTGTCTCCATAGTTTTCTGGCTCTCAACTATTGTCTTTTTTCTGTGCTTTTCTGTTCAAACACATGCTCCAATGTTTGTGGCTCTTGCTTACAGGAAGAAGAGGTGGCGGAGTCTTGGGTAAGTGTAGAGGTGAACACACCTGGAACAAAAGTTATGCAACTCCTAACGTGGACTGCATCCTCTTCATTAATGCACGCACATGAAATAGCATGCGTTCCATTAACCCTGTCTACCTGCATTCCTGACAAATGCCTCCTGCTAACAAAGGGAAAGTAATGATAGAACCAGCTTTTTTTTTTTTTCCTTTACTTTTCCATTATTGATGTCACATTAAGTCTGTTTTAGATTTTAATTTAGTTAGCAGGATCATTTAAATGATGATGATAGGGAATATTTGTTGTGTGCTTGCTATGTGCTATACACTGTTCTAAGCAGTTTGTATGAATGATTTGATTCTCTAAACCAACCTCTGAGGTTAAATCCTGATACTCTCATGGTATAGATGTGGCAGATAGAATTGTGTGAATTTTTATAGCTCACTCATGGTAGATTCAAACCTAGTAGTTTGATTCCAGAGTTCACACCATTTTCTTTTATTCAAATGCCATGTTTTATAATAATATAAGTATAAAAATAGATAAGAGGTTTGTTTATAAAAGCTACATTTTTCCATCAGTTTTCCAAAGAATCCACCCTTTTCCAAACTATATGATAAAATTGAATTAGTAAATAATTGAAATATATTTTAGTTCCTCAGATCCACTAATACTGAAAGACTTAAAGCATTGATTGAATTTAGTTTTAATTTCTATTTTATTTTATTTATTTATTATTTATTTATTTATTTATTTTTGAGAGAGAGAGAGATACAGAGACAGAGACACAGAGAGAACTGAACTGGGGGAGCTCCCAGTTCAGCATATGGTTCCGCACGGGCCGGGGCCGAGACTCGATCCCCGGTCCCCAGCGCTGCAAAGTGAGCGCTTAACCCACTGAGCCAGCCCAGCTTCCCTAATTTCTATTTTAAAGACTCCTTTTTTTCTTTTAGATTTGTAATAGAATCAGAAACTGCCACCTTTTATTCAAATAGGTTCAGTCTCTGCTTATACATAGCTAGATATCTATTTAGAATCATAAAATGTTTAAGATATTATAAATTATCTATGTAATCCTTTCATGTTTTTGATGAAGAGAGTTTTTGTGGATGAGGGAATTGTATCAGAAGAACTTTATTACTTTAAAACTATAGTGAATCAAGAATTTAGATACTTTTATTACACTTAAGGACTTTTGGTGAGGCACTTACTTTAACTCCTATTTTATCTGTGTTCTTGTTTTCTATTGAAGCTTGGTGAACCTGAATTTCCTTTTTCCTCCCTTCCTTGTGTGTTTCTCATGTGTTTTCTTCTACATTATACATTTATGTATTGGTCTTTGCTGGTTCTTTTTACTGAAAATAGAAATTGATTCCTGGCTTTATGATTATAAGAATACTTGGTCACTATATCTTAGTGGGAATTTGGGGTGTTTGAATGACTTATGTAACACATCACTGATTATCAGCTTTAGGGTTACATTGTATGATGCTAGCAGACACTGAGAAATTTTATTTTTACAGTAGTATCTTCTGTTTTGAAAGTAGAAGACATTTTGTCATTTATTACAGTGTTTTTATTTATTAGAAATTTTGTATCTTAGATTTGTGGTTATGTGTCACTTTTTGAATATCAACTAAGGTAAAAATATTAAATATATATATTAAAATTTGCTCCTAAATTTTAGGACTTGATTTTACTTCATTTCTTTGAATCTATTGACAACAGTTGTTAGACACACAATTATTTTTGGTATCACTAAACTTATATTTAATGCAAGAACTCTTATGTAAACTTAGATGTGCATTTTTATTACATAACACCCTTTTACATTCATAAAAAGCAAAATACAAGCAAATTAAATTGGTTAGATCTTTCTCAAACTTTATCATAATCACAATATGAACCTTCTAAATCACTTTAAGAATTCTTAGTTTCTGGGTTTCTTTTCTCCCAAACAGTATTGCCTTATGTGTTATCAAGTGTGTTGGTAATGCAGCATTTCTTCAAAGAAGCCATAAAAGAAATAAAGCTGCTGGTCCTGGGCTTTGAGGCTGGCTTTCCAAATACTTATAGTTAGCCTCCTTTTAACACCTGCTTTGGGAATGTTGAACTTGTCAGTTTGCTTCCTCCTTTATACTCATTTGGTTCCTGGAGGTTAAAAGAGTAGTTCATTAGATTTTCTTTGAACTGTTCTGCAAGTTTTGAAGTTCTGCATGTGCAAGCAGTCACAACCATGTCATAGTTTCTGCCTGACCAATAGCAATTGAAAGTTACCAGCAAATGTACCCTATTTCAAAGATCTTAAAATTATGAAAGGAAAAATACCATAACACTTTTATAAGTTTGTTTCACCTAATTTACAATGAAAACATTAAGATTTTAGTGTCTTTTAAACTGGGTAGATGAGCACTAAAGAGCACAAATTGTTGTATGGTTGTGTTTTATGTATCTGGAGTATTTTTGTGTAAAAGGCTAATGTAGAGAACTCATAGATACCTTTTTTTGGAATGACAACGGCCTTTAAAATAAAAATTATCTTAGAACCGTGTGTTTGCTAGCCTTATTTGAAAGGGCAAATAGCATCTTATTTCCTGTTTTTCTTTGCTTCTAGATATAGTCATTGTAGAAGGGGATTTGCCAAAAAGAATAGAGTTGGACAAAGCTATAGCTTGTTTGAATTGTGGTTATTTCTACCCAGCTTGCAGTTCTATCACATCAGAGATTGCAGAAGGAAGGGCCCAGGTCTTCGATCCCCACTCTTAGCACCCACATGGTTATGCCTAACCATGCCATATATTAGTGGAAGCATTGAGTAGCTTTTTGTTTCATTTCTGATCTCTGGATATATTGAAATTGAGTGTAAATCCTGTTATTTTTCTTATTGGTGTTCTCTTTGAATTTAGGCCAAAATCTAGTTACTGGTAAAATTGGTCAGCATACTGAGGGTGAGCCTATTGTAGATAGAAACTGGTGATGGTCATGGCATATCCAGAGTGGCACATACAAGCAAAGCTGCTCTAGAAACTTCCATGCTGAAGAGCCCTGACTCTGGCCATATATTCAGAGTGCAAATGAGCCAAGCCAAGGAATGTTTTCACTTGTCACAGCTGTGTCATGGGTTACATAGGCACAGACACAATTCTGATGGAATTTGTTTCTCAGGGAGGAATTATTCTTTTGAATTCTACACTTTGCCAAATCTTAAAACTTAGAACATTGCCTTATGTGCCATATTACTTTGCATTAATGCTCTTCATCTTTTAACTCATTTACATCAGCATGCAGTAGCATTAACAGAACAAAAATACCTTAAGCTTTAATCTGCCAGGCTTCATTCTCATCTTTACAGCCTTTTACTGTGATATCTGTCTTCTTACAGGTCATTGAGTCAAGGCAGCACCAACTCAAACATGCTAGATGTTCAGGGAGGTGCTCACAAAAAAAGGGCACGTCGCAGTTCTCTCCTTAATGCTAAGAAGCTGTATGAGGATGCCCAAATGGCAAGGAAAGTGAAGCAGTATCTCTCCAGTCTGGATGTAGAGACAGATGAGGAGAAGTTCCAGATGATGTCACTGCAATTGGAGCCTGCATATGGTACCTGTGAGTACAACTTTTTTTTTATGTGACACTAAGTAGTACAGTAAAATAAGAAATTTATTTCTCTACAACATCGGTTCCAACGTTGGGATAAACGTACTCCCGGGGGTACATACTGGGCCATTTAGGGATATGCAGAAATAATCAGTAACAGTATTTAACTGTGCTGTGAATATTATAAAATTAAATCGGTGGTTTGTTCTTTTAGTATAATTTTTCTTCCCTAACTTACTTCATTTCCACTCTTTTACATTAAGATAGGCACTGAACAAAAGTGTCAGTATTTAAAAACAGCTGTTTTAAAAACAAAGGGTACAATTTATAGAAATGGGTTTAAAAAGGGTACACAAGTGGATAAAGGTTGGGAGTCACTGCTCTAGAGTTATACTGAAGTCCCAAGAAGATTAACTTTCCACTCATAAAAAATTACTGACGTAGCCCACACATCATGTTATCCTGTTAGCAGATACTGAATCCCATCCATCTTGAGGATTATCATATTAAAGGAATAGAGGGATAAGTAGTTCATCATTAAAAAAACATTAGAAAGTCTTGTAAAAAAAATTAGAACATTTTACTGGAACCATTTTACTTGAGAACATTTTTACCTTCATCCCTAAACTAAGAGTAAAATTAAGTGAAATTTTTACCTTTTTAAAAATTTTACAGATAATATTTACCAATTAGAAAATACAAGAAATTTCATTTAAAAACTGTTAGAGATAATAGGTGTCAGTAAATAAGGCAAAATGAGAAAAATGAGACATTCTAATATTGTTAACGTATAAAAAATGGGAGATGGAACCTATTCTCAATTTTGGTTTTTTAAGTACAAAACAGAATGCATGTTTGTCTGGGTGAAGAAATTGAGTTGTGGGGAAGCCGGGATGGCTCAGCGGGTTAAGTGCTTGCTTTGAAGCCCTGGGGACCGAGGATCGAATCCCAGCCCCGGCCCATGTGGACCCATATGCTGAAGTGAGGTGTGCTTCCCATGCGGGAGGCCCCCAGTTTGGTTCTTGGCCCCCGGTTCGGACCCTGGCTCAAGGGGTTATACCTCCCATTTGGGAGGCCCCCAGCCCAGTTCATGCCCTGCTCGGTCCCCACCCACCTGTGTGGAACAAAACCATGTTGCAAACTGATGACATACAACTAAGGAGACTCCTCTGGGCCCTCCCCCTTCTCTCTGTCCCTGTCTCTCTCTCTCTCTCTCTCTCTCTCTCTCTCTCTCTCTCTCTCTCTTTATCTCTGACTCTGTCAAAAAGTAAAATAAATCTTAAAAAAAAAAAAAAGTTGGGTTGTAAAAGCAGAAATCAAGGATGATAAAATATGAGGGCTGTCTGGAAATTGCTCAGCCATGTAACCATTCTCATTATATTGACAATGGCTGGATTTTTTCCAGATGGCCCTTGTATACTGGTTTATTGTAACAACAAAATGATGATTCTTAAATTATAAGTGTTTGAGTGTGTACACCAGTAGGAAGCATAGAACTTGATAAAATGTTTACAGAATATAAGTTGGGGAAGATTCAAATTTTCTATTTCTGTGTTTCTAATTGATAGGGGAAAATGATAGCCATCAGAGGTTGGCTCTGAGATGAAAAATGGTATGGTATTTGTATAGTAATACAAAAGGTATGTCAACAGAGTATAAATACAACCAAATACTGATTTAAAATTTTCAGCTATCTGGGCATCCTGGGGATGGTTCAACAAGTTGAGCACTTGGCTTGCAATTGCGATGTCTGATGATCGAATCCTGGCACCATCCCCAGGCCATGCAAACACAGATGCTGAATTGCCCCCAGTTTGGTTCCTGCCCCACATGGCCCTACATCCACCTGTGTGGAATGAAACTATGTCACCACTATTGATGTACAACTGTGGAGACTTCTCTGGGCCCTTCTTCCTTCTCTCTGTCTCCTCTCTGTGTCTCTCTCACCTTCTCTCAAACAATAAAATCTTTAAAACAAAATTTCAGATATGACAGTAACTTTTAAAATACAGGGTAATGACAGAATAGTCATGGGGATGTGAAACTATATGAGGAATATAGTCAATAATATTGTAAAAACTATATATAATGTCAGATGGGTACTAGACTTGTCAAGGGATCACTTCATAAATTATATAAATGCCTAATCACTATGCTGCTGTACACCTGAAACTAATATAAAATAATATTGAATGCCAACTATAATTTAAAAACATATTCAGTCACAGTATAAAGTACAGCATAGGGAATTAATCAGTGGTATTGTAATAGCTATGTATGGTGCCAGATAGGTAGTAGACTTGTTGGGATTGTCACTTTGTGGAGTTGTATAAATGTCTAATCACTGTTCTTTTGTATTCCTAAAACTAATAAAAATATAAGGTAATGAACATTTCAGTAAATGTTGTTATAAAAACTTCTACCAATAGGAAAAGGAATGGAGTGTAATGGAAAGAACACCTATGAAGGATGGGGACATAATTTGAATCTTGTTACCATTTGAGCAAGTTTCTCTTCTCTGAGATCTGTTTTCCCAAATGTAAAATGCAAGCAAAGGTTTGGAGTATGTTTTATTATCCCTGTGATTCTTTCTAAATCAAATCTATTAATTTAGGAGAAATAAATAAAATAATAAAAGCAAATAACTAATGAGAGCATCCAATATGACAGCAGCCATGCTAATTAAGCACTTTATAAACAATGTCATTTACTCCTCACAGCAGTCTATCTGTGAGGTGTCCAATATTGGGATTGTATTTCAATGAGATAATGCACACAAAAAAACCTACCTATATAACAATGTTGTTGCAGTGAAAAAGACATCACACAGATACTAAAATATTTGAAAATATTAAGCACACTGTTTTCTTATTAATATAAGGAATGGTAAATGGGCATTAAAAATAATAAATGTAAATAGATGTGGAAGGTATGTGGGAAGTTCCTTTATCAGACATGTGCTATCAAAAATAGTATCAGCCATGTGGTACATGTCAAAAGTAATGACTGAAAAAGTGTATATAATTTTCTAAATTTATTCATATTTTAAAGTTCAAAGCCATATACATACTAGGCATGACAGTTAAGTTCACAAACTTGCACCATGCGCTTATGTTGGCAGCACTGTACAAAAAACTTGGTAAGGTTTCATAACCTTGGTATACCAGTGTCTCACAGCTTTGTTCGTGTTGACATGTGGCAGTGTCTTGCTGAGTGGTATTCGTTATCGTTGTGTATTTTTGTGTGCCATCATGAGAATGTTGGAGCTTGAATTAGAGCAACAGACAAACATTAAATTTCTGTTAAACTTGGCAAGAATGAAAGTGAAGTCAGAGACATGTTAGTCCAAGTTTATCGGGATAATGCCATAAAGAAAACGTCGGTGTACAAATGGATTAAACTTTTTTCTGAGGGGAGAGAAAATGTCTTGGAGGAAGAGAGATCCGGGTGGCCAGTAACAAGCAGAATTGATGAAAACATTACAAAACTTCATTGAATTGGGCATCAGAATCATCAGCTGATTGTGAGAAGCATAGTAGACCAAGTAAATAAACATCAGTAAGAAAAACAGTTAAGAAAATCTTACCTAAGAGTCTTGACGTGAGAAAAGTGTGTACAAAAATGAACCTGAAGGAGCTCAAATATAAATAAAATATCAAATATAAATCAAATATAAAAATCAAATATAAATAAAAGAGGAGTCGAAGTTTGCCAAGACCTTTTGAAGAGGTAAGACAATGTTTTGGTCTGTTTTACCACTGGTGGTACCAATATGACCCTGAAACAAAGCGTCCAAGTGCATAATGGAAGTCAGCCAATTCTCCACGCCCAAAAAAGTTCGATCAGTCCAAATCAAGAGTCAAAACAATCTTGCTAACTTGTTTTGATATGAGAGTAATTGTTCATTATAAATTTGTATCATTTGGACAGATGATCAACCAGGTGCTGAAAAGGCTGCATAAAAAAATTAGCTGAAAACGACCTGAAATTTTCACTAACAGCTCATGGCTCTCGCCTCACAACAATACACCAGCTCACATGACACTGTCTGTGAGGGAGTTTTTAGTCAGTAAATGAATAACTATTGGCACATGCTCCCTGATCACCTGATTTGGCCCTCCAATGACTTTTTTTGTTATGCAAACAAAGGATATATTGAAAGGAAGACATTTTCATGACATTCAGGACATCAGGGGTAATACAAAGATGACTCTTTGAAGAGTGAACTAGGAGCTGACATTGATGCATAGCTTCCCAAGGAGAGTACTTCAAGGGTGACCCTAGTGATACTCAGCAATGAGGGTATGTAGTGCTTTTTCTAGGATGTGTTCACAAACTTCTCAGACCACATATTTACTATTAGAAGTGTTTGGGGCGGGGGGGGGGGGGTGTCTTTATTTAGAAGTTTGACCAAATCCAAGAAACCACCTACAACCAGTCCCAAAAATGGCATCAAGAAACCCTGATCACAAAGATATGAATCTCTTAAGGGGGTGGACCCCAGGTTCCTGAGGAACATGCTCTTTGCCAAGAAGCACAAGAAGGGCCTGAAGATACACGCCAATAACACAAAGCCATGAGTGCACATACTGTAGCTGTCAAGGCCCATGTAAGACCAGAAGGTCAAGCCCAAGATTTCCAAGGGCATCAGCCGCACACACAGTCGAATTGCCTACATTGTTCACTCCAAGCTCAGAAAACATGCTCATACCCAAATCCCCAAGGGTCTCAGGCTCTGCCTGCCAAAGGTTAAGGCTCAGACCAGGGCTCAGGCCCTAACAAAGTCTCCAGAGTTGAGTTCTGTCTGCTGGTATGAGGATGGAAGGACTGCTGTTACCCTTGAGCTTCTCTTGTGGAGTTGCTGTTAGTACCGGTACCAATCTAAGACAGGATCTGTACCACAAAAAAATAATAATATAGATGAGAGGATGTTAACTTGGCCTTCCTGGTGATGGTGGAGATGGAACTAATTAAGTTAATAGATTCAGAAAGCATTTAAGACATAAAATCAACAACTTAATTCTACAGCTATTTTAGTGATAACATTTTATAATATGTGAAATTATTTTTTTAGAGAATTTATCTTTTGTGTTAAAAATATGGTTTTAATGCAACCATTTATATTTTTGTTAAGATTTATTGTTTTTGAGAGAAGATGAGAAAGAGAGAAGTACTAGGAGGGCCCAGAGCAATCTCCATACTTGTACATCATTAATTGTGACATAGTTTCATTCCCCACAGGTCAGTGTGGGGCCGTATGGGGCGGGACCAAACCGGGACTTCTGTATGGGAGGGGAGAATCCCTGCTGTCATCCCAGCAGTTATCACTTGTGCCACAGTTCAGCATATGGGTTTGCTTGGGCTGAGCATCAAACCCTGGACTCCACGACCACGAGGCAAGTGCTCAACCACTGAGCCATCCTGGCATCCCCCATTTATTTTTTTAATAATTTTTTTATTTTTTAATTACACTTGACGTACAATATTATATTAGTTTTAGGTGTACAATATAGTGATTACACATTTATGTACCCTATAAAGTGATTACCTCAAATCTAATACCGATTTGACCACCATATCAGGGTTGTTCAACCTTTTGGCTTGTCTGGGCCACATTGGAAGAAGAAGAATTGTCTTGAGCCACACATAAAATACATTGACACTAATGATAGCTGATGAGCTAAAAAGAAAAGCCACAGTGTTTTAAGAAAGTTCACGAATTTGTGTTGGGCTGCAGGTTGGACAAGCTTGCCTTATGTAGTTATTATATTATTGATTATATTCCTTATGTTGTACTTTGCATCCCCGTGATTATTTTGTGACAACCAGTTTATACTTCTTTACCCCTTCTCCTTTTTCACCCAAACCCCTTCCCATCTCGCAACTATTAAAATATTCTCTCTATATCTATGGATTTGTTGCTTTTTTTGTTTATTTTGTTTTTTAGATTACACTTAAGTGAAATTATATGGTATTTGTCTTTCTAAGTGCATAATACTTTCTAGGTCTATCTATGTTGTGGCCAGTGGCAAAGCATAATGTCCTCTAGGTCTCTCTGTGTTGTCACCAATGGCAAGATTTGATTCTTTTTTATAGCTGAATAATATTCCATTGTACATATGTACCACTTCTTTATCTATTTATCTTGATTGACACTTAGGTTACTTCCATATCTTAGCTATTGTAAATCATGCTGCAAGTAACATAGGATTCATATGTTTTTTTGAATTAGTGTTTTGTATATTTTTTTTTTCTTCAAAGATCTATTTTTATTGTTTTTGACAGAGAGAATGGGGAGGGCCCAGAGCCTTCTCCATAGTTGTGCGTCATTTGTTTTCAACATGGTTTTGTTCCACACTGGGCAGGGCTGTGCAGGGCGGGAGCTGAACTGGAGGCCTCCTGCATGGGAAGCACACCCCAGTTCAGCATGTAGGTCTGCACGGGCCAGGGCCGGGGCCCGGGATTTGATTCTCAGTCCCCGGGGCTGCAAAGCAAGCACTTACCCTGCTGAGCCATCCTGGCTTCCCCCTATATTTCTTCAAATAAATACCAAAAGTAGATTTGCTGGGTCCTTCTTTGTCTTTTGTTATAGCCTTTGTTTTAAAGTCTGTTTTGTCTGATATAAGTATTACTACACCAGCCTTTTTTTTTTCTTCCATTTTCATGAAATGTCTTTTTTCATCCCTTTCAATCTGTGTGTTTTTCAATCTGAAGTGAATCTCTTGTAGCCAGCATATGTAAGTGTCTTGTTGTCTTATCCATTCAGCCACCCTATCTATGTCTTGTTATTAGAGCATTTAATCTATTAACATTTAAAGTAATTGTTGATGGGTGTGTAGTTAATGCCATTTAATTAATCATATTTTTTCTTCTTAAAGAAGTTCCTTAACTTTTTTTTTTTTTTAAGATTTATTTTATTTGAGAGAAGGTAATATTGGTTTGGTGGTGCTGAACTCCTTTAACTTTTTTTTTGTCTAGAATAATGCAACCATTGTTCAGCAGTAATGTTGCTTAACAAAGTGCAGAATTATATGTTCCTTACTGTCTTCTATCAGTGACCAAGAATTTAACTGAAAAAAGATCAGCCAAATTATCAGAGATGTCTCCAGTGCCTATGAGGTCAGCTGGCCAAACAGCTAAAACCCATTTGCATCAGCCCCACAGAGTAAGCCAAGTGCTTCAAGTGCCTGCTGTTAATTTGCACCCTGTCAGGAAGAAGGGACAAGCAAAAGACCCTGCCACATTGAGTGAGTATCTTCAATTAATATCACATTCAGGTAATTGAAATTTCCAGGGGAGTTAGAATGAAAAATAATTATAAATGTAAATGCTTAGGAGACTATTGTAGTTTGTGTAATATAAGCAACACTCATGAATCCAAAAATAGTTCATTTTGCCTGTAGGTATTTGATGACAGCATACATATTTTAAATACTGACATTGGAATTCCTATAACCATATCAGCCGAAAACGTAACAGCAATACACTTGAGTACCAAGGACTTAGCTGCAGATCGAGGTATACTTAATGCAACCTATGAAAATGAATGAAGTTACTACATGTTGGTTTTTCCTTAATGACCACTTCTAAAAACCTAGTTAGGAGGCAAGAAGAAAGTATAAAGTATATAAAGTACAGACTGCACTTTTTTCCCTCTGTTTGGCTATATAGACATTATCAAAATTGTTTCCACTTGTTTTAAAATTTATTTTGTTTTTCTTTTTATTGTTCTTGACAGAGAGAGAGAGAGAGAGATAGAAATACAGAGACAGAGAACTGAACTGGGGGCACTCCTCAGTTCAGCACATGGGTCCACATGGGCCGGGGCCGGGATTCTATCCTGGGTCCCCGGCGCTGCAAAGTGAGCGCTTAATCCACTGAGCCATCCCAGCTTCCCTGTATTTGTTGTTTTAACTATATCAACTATTTTAGCTTTCAGATGTGAAGTCAGGGTAAATTTGATTCCTAGTACAGTATTATTACTTAAACCATGCATTATATATTGGATATATTTAACAGGACTTTGTGAAATGTAAATTTAATTTTACTTTGTTTTGAGATCCAAAGTTGAAAAGCAATGCCCACTTTGCCAGATTTTCACTCTGGTGGTAAAGACACACAAACAGATAACTTAAGTATAATGAGTTTGCTGTTATACCAGGGGTATATACAGACTATATAAAAGAATGAGGTGGGGGGGGGGTGGCTTTTAGGGCAGGCAGAGATAAGGTAGAGAGAGCTTCAGAAAAGGCTTTTGGTAAGTAACACCTAAGCAGAGTCTTAAAGGTTGACCAAGAAAGAAGTAATTAGGCAAAATTCCAGAGAAGTTGCTTTAAGCAGCAGAAAAGCTTGATACTACAAGGAACCACAGGCAGTTTGCTGCCTCTGAGTATAAAGCTGCGGGAAGAATGTTGAGAAGCAATAATAATTAAAGCTAACACTTGTAAAGCACTTAATGAGTATCAGACAATTCTAGGTGCCTTTTTGCTAACTTTATATTATATTCATTTAATCCTCATAAGTATCCTATAAGATAGGAACTACTCTAACTTTCCAGAGGAAGCATAGAGGGTCTAAGTAACTTATACATTATCAGTAAGTGCTGGAATTGGGAGAAGAGCCCAGGCTAACTGGCTCAAAGTCTTTGTTTTTTACCACTGTACTGAACAGCCACCCAGGATGAAGAGAAGTGAAGCCAGAGGCATGCCAAAATTAACACATGGCATGCTAATGGAAAGTCATCACTGGGAGTTATTAGAGATTTGAGCAAGGGAAGATTATGATCCAGTTTATGTTGGAGAAGGACTATTCTGGAAGGACAGTAACACTGAAGATAGCAAAATGGAAAGCTGATGTAACAATTAACTGGAAGTTGCTCAGAGCCTGAACTATTGTAAAATTGGTGAAGTTGATCAATTTGCTGGTAGGAGTGAGAAATGGAGCAAGTCTAGTTCTGGTTTCTTACTTGGATGGCGTCACTGGAGATGCAATATTGAACTTGTACCTGATAGCCCTCTTCCCTCTTGTAATAAGGCTGTTAGCTATATGATAAGCATATTTATATTAAAATGACAATTAAAAGTAGTATGGGTATGCTGTGATTTAAAATTTTTCAGTGTCATAGGGCTACTTATTACTATGCTAGATCCTTATCAAAGTTGGGCTTACTTTGCTAGTTGGGAATGGTGTCAATAGTTCTTTGACACTTAGGGAAGATGTATATAAATGTGTCAGTATTGCTAAGTTTAAGCTACACTAAACAGGACCAGCTATTAAGCAAGGGTAATGATAGAACTTTGCAGGAATGTTTCCAGTGGGCTTCATACTATTTTTCTATAAATTCATGATTCTTTCTGTTGTCTACTTCTCTCCTGTAGTGTGAATTTAGTGCTCTTGAAAAGGGCTGGACTGGCAGCCTCTTCTGTTTACCCACAGCACAGATGCACCACAGGTAGTGACAGTGCCAACGTTCCCACACTGCCCTGCCACATGCCTCGCCCTGACTTGGAGAGGCCACCTCTAGAGACTTCCTACAAGTGTGTCAATTGTGGGGGGTGCGACACTAAGACTGTTAAATCAATTTTCTTTATGCCACAAAACAAACAAAAAAGAACTATTATAATCTGGTCTGTGCTGACTGGCTGAATTTGAACAAATAACCTAGAGGTGAGAATCTCTGTATGCCATCACCCAGTCATTTAGTCCCCGTTTGTCATTTACACATTTCAGTTGATTACACTAGCCATTGTGCATCATGGCTTTAGTTATGTAGTAATTTAGGCAACTACAAACATTTTAATTGTGAAGTGATGCCTATATGTTTCTTTGGTTTCATTTTTAGGTACAAGTTTACCTCAGAAGGTTTTAGGAACAGGTGAAGAAATAAGTGGTAAGAAACACACAGAAGACACTATTTCTGTGGCATCATCCTTACATTCTAGTCCTCCTGCATCTCCTCAAAGTTCCCCTCGCAAAGGTAAGACAGAACAGTTCAGGTAACTTTGTAACACATACTTTGCTTTTCAGTCTGTAGTAATAATAGAAAGTGTGAAGAAAAGCCTAACTACTAATACTTTTTGAACTTGCATGTTTTGTATTGAATTATTCAGATGCTTTCCAGATATTATGCATTCTGTAGCTAGGACTCCTGTATTCAAAGTGTGGTCCTTCTTTGACAGGACAAGCATAGATAAAAATGAAATCACAGATGTTTAGTTCTGTGCAAATTCCTGATGATGTTATTCAAATTTCCAATTATTTAAACATTTCTATGGAATCTTTGAAAATAAGAATTTCTGCAAGAAATTGTTTTTAACCAATGACAAGATTGAAGAAAAGAAATAATTATTTATATTGATGCATTTCTTTCCTTAGTAATGGCATATTACCTTTTTCTTAATCAGGATTTAAAATAACTTATACCCTTACAAACTTTTACATTTATACTTATATAGAACCTCTTGAGATAAAAGATCAGAAATCACTCTTGTTCATTTATATTTACATATGTTTTCATAATTCAGACTGAAACTTTTATTTTCTTGACTAGCCTGGGCTGTGCATATAGATGCTATTTTGTGTTAGCTACAGATGTGGCATTCTAAATGGTGTGTGTTTATCATATCAGCCCATTCACACTGTGTGTACACCGTGGAAGAAGGCTACTTAGTCCTCGCACTGTCTTCACAGATATAAAAGAATTACATCTTTAATGTAGAGGATGGTACATGTTCAGAAGGAAGACAAGCTTATGAATTCTAGCAGGAAGGGGAAAACTTCCAGAGATTTCCTCAGCTTCCATGTCCTAAGTTTTATGTCATTTATGAAGGCTCTTTCTTAGTTTTGCCACCTATGTGGCAGCATGTGATACAGTGATGTCAGACCTAACTCTCCTATAACTGTGTTACTGTTATACAAGCAACTGATTGTCAAGGTCAGGATCCCTTTCTGGGGGTGGGGGTGGGGGTGGGGGTGGTAGAGAACCTGACCTATTTTAGGAGCCTTATAAATTAAATGAAATTTTATATATGAGGGCTGTCCGGAAAATGTCCAGCCATTGTCAATATAATGAGAACCGTTACATGGCTGGATATTTTCCGGGCAGCCCTCCTGTATATATGCTGACTTGTGGTAAGTGTTTAGTAAATTAGAGTGTATCTTCTTAAATTAGAGTGTATCTTCTCTTTCCCTGCCACCCCAAGGCAACATAGCTCCATTACTGACCTGACCTTCCCCTCTTCACATGCTAAAACTGGCTAGAATTTTCATTCAGACTTTACTAAGAAAAGGTTTGTAAAAATCAAATAGGATGTATGAATAGTGTCTATAATAGGCATGTTTATAAAACACAAGTTTCTGATCCTGTTGTATGTAGCTCATACATGATTTGGTAAGGTACACAGATCTGTTTATCTCTTTACTGTCTTTATGGTCCTATCCAAAGTATACCTTATCAGGTTCGAGGAGGGGGACTGGGAACGGTGCCCAGTCACACAGGTGGTCACATGCACAGTGCCCGGTCACGCGGGTGGTCCACATGAACGATGCCTTGTGCTCTTGATGCTTTCAGGAACACCATTGCTCCTTCCACCCCTTTTGGAGGCTGTTCACAGGTTCCATTATAGACAGTTCTCTAAAAGGGAAACCATTTGATTCAGATTTGGTATTTTATGCTTGAGTGTGACTTGTGGGAAGAGGTATTAGGAATAGGAATTCCCCTGTTGCTCTTATTCCCAACAGAAAATTTACTCTCAGCAGTGGAAGAGAGAAATCTTTTTCCTGTGGCGTATCTTTTGATGTGTGGCCAACAATTGACGATGCAGTTGATTGATTTGTGAGCCTGTCATAGTCAATATATTGAGAAGTCTTAGAAATCTCAAGACATTCTTTTCTTCAAAACTATTTCCAATTATTCTTACATATGTTCTTTCAAAACCCCAACCAAATTTTATAGTTGTTTATTTCCATAAACAGATTTTTTGCCAGTAGTCTGTGATTGAACAAAAGTATCACTAAACAAAGAGTAAGTTATAAGGACCTGTTCCTAATTCTTGCTAAACTTTGGAATTAGTTTTTTGTTTTTAACGATAAGGCAAATAAGCCTACTTTCAAGGTTTTCACAAAGAAAATTTAAGCAAATAACTGTTTTCATTTTTATATTTAAATATCGTGAGTATACAAAATTATATGAGTTTTAGGAGTACAATATAGTGATTTGGCATTTATATAGCTTCGAATGTAATCACTTCCCTAATTCTAGTAACTATCTATCACTGTGCAAATTTACCACAGTATTATTGACTATATTCCCCTTCACCTTTTCACCCACCCTCACACCCTACACAAGTAAGGACTTTTAAAAAAAATTAAGAAGTCAAGAGGCCTTCACCTTTATCTTCCTGATGCTTAAAGGAGTCAACCTTCCACCTTGGAGACACAAGATCAGAAATTGTGCTTTATAAATATATTTATTGTGTATACTATTCACATGTTCTATCTGATTTTTTCTGAGCTTTTTCTTAGTAGAATCTGCCTGAAAATTCTAGAGATAGTTAAACTTTTGAGAAATACTCTTATTAGACTTTTGTTTATGATTTTACCAGCCTGGCTTACTTTCAGCAGTTTTGCATTACCAGCTTGTTCTGATCAAAGTAATCTTTCTGTGTTGTCTCACAGTAACTGCTGTGTTTGTGCTATATCATAGACTTTCCATGCATTTAAGTCTATGTTGCTAGATTTTGGTTTTTCAGGTATTGTTAAGATGTTAGAATTTTTTAATAGTGAATTGTTATATAAACCAAGCTAATTGTGATAAATTGGAAAGAATTAATTGACCATGACAGGGTTTTTGCATCTCTCCCTCCAGTTGGCAGTATCATATCTGACCACAGCATCCTGCTGCACCTCTCAGGGTCTACCTCATCCCCTCCCCGTGAGTCCAGCACCAAGATCAGTGGCCACAGCTGCCCCGGCATAGGTGGGGTTTACTTGCAAAAGAAAATCCTTCAAATTACCAGGAGCACAGCCAAAAGAACAGACAGTACCGAGAAGGCCACTGAGGAGAATAGAGACAGGACAAGTTCTGAGAACACAGCCAGAAAAAGAATGACATCCCCGTTTAGAAGATTTAGGGAAAGAACTCTTTCAAGGGAGAGACTAGCCAACAGCAAAAAAGAGGACGCAGATCACAATCAAGCTACAGAAAGCTGTGAGAAAGTGAAGGGTGTTGGAAGCAACATCAAAGATGAGAAAGGGAGTGACATCATCAATTCAAATAGCCAAGGCAACAATAACACTTTAAACTGCTTCTATACGCGATTCAAGTCTAAAAGGAGGAAGACACTCTGATGAAGTTCCTTACTTAATTTTAGTGTTAAATTTGTTTTTATTTATTAATGTAAATGTAGCTTAAATTAAGTAATTTGTCAAACAAAACTCAGGCAGACAACTTAGTAAAATACTGTTTATAACTATTTTATTATTAGTGTTACAAGTCCTCTGGCAACAAAGCCCTATTGATCTAAAGTGCCTTCTTTTTATATCTGTTGTTTTATCAATGTTAGTAAACATATTCTTGTTTTCTGTAGTTGGCTTTATTTCCTACTGGTAGCAGCTGGGTTTGGGAATGAAATAAGCAAAGGAGACATTTTAGGAACTGGTATTTACATTCACATTAATGCCTCCAATAACGATCTGATCATAACTTTTGCCTCAGAGAATTGTAGTGCTATCTTATTACTGCAACTACTTTATAAGCTAAGAAAAAAGAAATGTTTGGGAGACAGGAAACTTCATCTTGCCCACATACATTTTTTTATCCACTTTTCATAAACTCTGAACAGAAGAGGAGATGGTCTTAACATAGCAGGTTCAAAATCATGTGGGAAACTTGTTAAAAAATACAGTAACTATGTCCCACCACAGCCCTCATAAATTTGAATTGCCAAAAATGGGCCCAAGAATGTGTGTTTTAATAAACTTTCGGAGTGATTGTTAGAATAAATTATATTTACAGAATACTGATCTAACAGACATAAGGATGAAATTATTTTTAAAACAGTAAAGAAGTCTGTCCCCTAGGATAAAAGAGCAATTGTTTTTTTCATTGAGAATGTTTAATTTTAATTTATTTACCACATTGCTTTTCTTGACCCTCTTGAAATTGAGCAATTAATTCCTGAAGGGCACTGTGAAATAGAATGATCCCAAGATCACAGAACTCGGGTAGGAGTCATGTGACTGGCTTGTCTTGTACCTGGCACCATAAACTAAATATAAATCACACATTTTCTGGGTCTTAATTTTTCTCTTTGAAATAGTTGAACTACTTATAAATAAGCTGCTTCTTCAACAAATTTTTTTCTTTAATGACTTGAGTTATATATGACTATAAAGCCTGTAATAGTTGTTGAGATTTCTAGGCAGAAGAAGTTTGGTTACTTTTCTAACAGTTATCAATACTATCATGTACATTTAACTACCATGCTGCAAATTTGTTTTGGGATCCTTCCACATCACTCCATCTCCACCCCTTTATTCCAAAGAATGCAAAAGAAAACTCTAGCTATGTCTGATGTGCAGTGAATCTTAGAACAATTTAAAACAGATAGATGCCTTTCTTTTCATAATACATTCTTATGTCAGTTCAGCTGTTTAATATTCTGCAAAGTTGGTGAAGAAAAAACTAGGTGTAAGATTAAATCCAAAACCATTAATTTAAAATTACTAGAACAATGGCCTTCAACTTGGGGCAAGACTTATTAGGTGACATAAGAATGTCTGGGAAAGTGGATGGCTCAGTGGGTTAAGCGCTCGCTTTGCAGCCCCAGGGCCTGAGGATCGAATCTTGGGCCCAGCCCGTGCAGACCCATATGCTGAACTGGGGTGTGCTTCCCATGCGAGAGGCCCCCAGTTCGATTCTTGCCCCCCAGTTTTGCCCCTGGCTCAAGGGGGTGTGCCTGCCACTCAGGAGACCCCCATCCCAGTTCCCGCTCTGCATGTCCCCCCTCCCCACCACCCCACCCCCGGTGTGGAATGAAGCCATGTCAAAAACTGATGACATACAACTATGGAGACTGCTCTGGGCCACCCCCCTTCTCTCTGTCTCTGTGTCTTTCTCTGTCAAAAACAAAATAAATCTTTTGAAGAATATCTGTGGTAAGTATATGTAATTTGAAAAAGCAAAAGTATAATTCTTTCCCTTGAGTCCTGACTCCCATCTCCCACCCCTACCTCAGGGTGGTATTTTAGACACTGAGGTCAGGCATGAAACATTTATGTTAATCAGAAGAGGGACGTAGGGATAAAAAACATGTTGAGAAACTCATAGAGTCTACTTTTTTGATATTTTGTAATATTCTGAATGCTTTCTTATTTTATTAAATGCTTGTAGCTGTGTGCGAACCTGGGGCAGCCAGACCTCAGATAGCCTTTGTACTAGTTTTCTCAATAATACTGGACTCTGACTTTTCTATTTCTTGCATTTGGAGTTGAATTGGTTGATGTGGGTAGGTAAGTGAATGGATAGTCCTCTCCCTGAACACATACCCCACCTATTTCCTTGTTTTGTATTTTGATCACTTGTTTTCTCTTGTTCAGGTTATACAACTATACCATCAGCTAAATCTGACAACTTGTCTGACTCCAGCCATAGTGAGATTTCGTCACGGTCCAGCATTGTGAGCAATTGTTCTGTTGACTCCATGTCTGCAGGCCTACAGGATGAACGGCCCTCTGCCCAGGCTGCCGCAGTCCCCGAATCCACTGGGGTATTGGAAAAGACAGAGCACTTCTCAGGGGCATCTGACCATGGCCAGGTTGGCCCTGGGTAAATATCCTTGCCCGTGTCCCTACCACAAAACCCTCCCTAATTTGACCCAAGACCCCCATGGGGTAGTGCAAGGGATCCTTAAAAGAATGTGAATGCCAAGCATATATTCTCTATATTAAATACGCAAATAAGTACTATTTTGAAAGATGTCTGGTTGCTCATTTTTAAGTGTTACAGTATTCAAGTAAGTTTCCATCACACATCTTTTTGATTAGTAAGAACTCAAGGGAAGTTATTGATATTGACAGGTGGTTCCTGCATTCTGACTATGAGGTTAGAGGTTGAATTCCCATATAGCAGGGGTGGCGAACCTTTTGGCGATTTAGTGCCAAGGTTTATGAAATAAGAGTATACTCGCTTGACTTGCGTGCCAACCCATCGAGTGAGATAGAGGTATCAATTATTTTTATGTCTATAAGAGCATAAACAATAATTTTTTTAATGGTATTCACAGCTCCGCGTGCCGAAATAATTGCTCCGCGTGCCACTTTGGGCACGCGTGCCATAGGTTCGCCACCCCCGCCATATAGAATCAAGCAAAATGGAATCTTTGAGAAAGCATTAAGAAAGTTGATTATAAACTTATATATTGTTAAATCTGATATACTTTAATATGAAAAGTGTACTATAGTATTTACTATATCTTATTGTAATACTTTACTAGTATTATATTTGTAAAGGCTTCTAAACTATGATTCTCTGGCAAGGGGTCAGCAAACTTTCTATGAAACTATAAATATTTTCAGTTTTGCAGGCCATAACATCTCTGTTGCAACTGCTCAACCATTTTTTTGCTAAAACAGCTTTAAAGAATATATAAATAAACGGGCATGTTGTGTTACCGTAAAACTTTATTTACAAAAACTGGCAAGGGGCTGGAATTGATCATGGGCTCCAGTTTACTGAACACTGCTTTATACTGTAAATCAAAGGCTCCCAAACTTTGTCGGGTGCGGGGTGTGGGGAATGAAGGACTAGATAATTTTAGGCTTTGCAGGCTGCATATGGTATCTGTCTCAGATTCTTTGCAGTATTGTTTTATTTAAAACCTTTAAAGTGTAAAAACCATGCTTTGCTCCAGACCATGCAAAATGAAGCTGCTGGCTAGAATTAGCCCATAAGCCTTAGTTTGGGGATCCCTGCCATAAATAATGGAATTCACTTAACTAGTTGGTAGTTAGGAAAGTTGCGATTTACTTGGTACTGTACTAGGTACACTGAAAAATTGACTAATCTTACAGATACATTCCTATAGTTGGGAATTCTTAATTCTGCATGTATGGAGAAAATCTAGCACGTTTACCAAGAATGGAAATGTATACTTAATTTTATTCATTTCATACCTCATCTTTCAATTCTCATTTAAAATCAATTCAAGAAAAACTCTAGGATACCAGGATGTCTCACCAGGTTTGGCGCTCGCCTTGCAGCCCCAGGGTTCCAGGATCAAATCATGGCCCCAGCCTGTGTAGACCCATATGCTGAACTGGGGTGTGCTTCCCATGTGGGAGGCCCCAGTTTGGTTCCTACCAGAGCAAACTTTCCCTGTGGGAGACCCCTGGCTCACCCCCCAGCTCAAGGGTGTGTGCCTCTCATATGAAGGAGTCCACAGCCTGCTTCCCACCCTATGGGGCCCTTCGCCCACCTGTGTAGAATAAAACTATGTCAAAAACTGATGACATACAACTATGGAGACTGCTCTGAGCCCTCCTCTTCTCTCTCTGTCCTTCTCTATTAAAACAATAAAATAAATCTTAAAAAGAAAAAATTCTGAGGAAAACTTGCTAAGTATTTGATCTTCAGTGTATGTTCCTAGCTAAGTATTAACATGACTGCCAATAGAAATTTAGTGATGATTGATCATAGTGTCATTATTTTCCACGTGGTTATTTTGGCACGAACACTTGTGATGCATGTTCTGTAGTCTCTTATACACAGTAGTATTTGCAGTGGACAGAAGGAAGTTTTTTCAGTAAGCCAGTAAATTGCTTCTAATTGTGTATCTTCGATTTTAGGTGGACACTTTCAAAGCCATCTCTAATCAAGAGTGTAGATGTCTCATCTTCTATGAGCAATGAAGAGATTTCTCATGAGCATGTTATTATAGAAGCAGCTGATAGTGGTCGTGGAAGTTGGACTTCCTGTTCAAGCAGCTCCCATGACAACTTTCAAAGCCTTCCAAACCCAAAAGGCTGGGATTTTTTGAACTCATATCGATATACCCATTTGGGTGGTCCCATTGCTGAAGTTGAGCCCACTGATTGTGAGTCCTGTTCCTGTCCTAAGGGCTGCTCTAGAACTTGTGTTCAATGTAAAGGAAGCCTAGAGGCTAATCAGATGAGACAAAGTTGGGCCTCCTCCAGTTCTCTGTCTGACATGTATGAACCAAACTATGGGACAGTTAAGCGGAAAGTGTTGGAGAGCACCCCAGCTGAGTCATCTGAAGGCTTGGACCCTAAGGATGGCACTGACCCAGTTTATAAAACTGTTACATCAAGTACAGAAAGGGGCTTGATTGGTAAGTTCTGTGTTCTTTGTTGTATCTGTGACATGTAGAAATTAAGTGGTAAAAAGTGGCATTGGGATATCTTGGTCTAGAATTTCATTCTTAAAAAATAAAAAAATCCCTTCTCTTACTCCAACTCCTCTTTCTTCCCTTTGCAAACAACTTATTTTCATAAAGTTCATGATTTCCAAAGGGCTTTGGGACAAGTTTTTCAGCCTACTAAAATGAAATGCTGGTATGGAGGTACTTATTAAGGGTGCAAGTTTGTTTGCCTTGTTCTATTTTTGAGATCTTTTCGTTTTCAGGGGAGATAATTGCATTACTATGCAATAGTAATAATGGAAGTATCCTTTGTTAATCTCATAAATTGTTTGGACCACAATTTCAGTGCATACATGGTAGAAATTTTGAGTCTGATGTTACTTTTAGATAGTACAGTGAGAGGGAGTGTGATAAGAAAATCGTCCATATACCCTCCTGGAACACATCGGGGGCATCAGCTCCTATTTGTGGGTTCCAATCTAACACAACTTTCTCAATATGTTCTTTTAGTATTTAAGCCATCAAATACATTTTCCATTTCTTCCTTGAATTATATAAATACTTGGATATACTATAGGGTGACCAGACGTCCCTCTTTTGGCGGGACAGTCCCGATTTTTAACAATTTGTCCCGTGTCCCGCGGCATTTTTTAAAAGTCCCAATTTTTGGAAAGAATGCATGACAAGCTAGGGAACGGTGGGAGATAGACCAAATTTTTAATCAAGAACCCCCTCCCCCGGTCAATGGTATCCCGCTTTACCAATGTTAAAATCTGGTCACCTTAATATAATAGCCTCTGCTTTTTTATTTATGTGGAACGACTATGATTTAAATCAATATTATAATCAACTCAACTGTATTATGTCATTAGAAATGACTAAAAATGAAAGACGTGCTGATTTTTATAGCACATTTGTTGTTTACATGTCTAATTGCATTATAGAGTGGGGTTTTAGCTCATTCATTTTTATCTAAGGATTAGTAAAAATAACTTCTATATGGATATGTAAGCATATGTATGCAAGGACATAAAATCTTGTTCATTTGGGAATTAATAGATTTTTTAAAAGTCTTTTCTTTCATTTCTAGATGACTGGGCAAATCACTTTATTCTTCATTCTTGTCTTTTCTTAACAACCCCTCCATCTTCTCCTTGTCCCATCCTCTCCTCATCCCGTCCTCCATAGATGGGAATGGAAATCATTTCTGACCTTGATACTATATGTAAATATCACCGGTAGAGTTCTAGAAATTTCACTGTGGACGAACTTGATCCTCTAAAAGGAGAATTAATGTTAGAATTATTTAATAGTCCTTTTTAATTTATCCTGCTTGTACATAGGTAGTGTTTGTGTTTAAAAGTCACATGATCAAGAGTCATTGTTTCTGTGTGTCCTATTTCTGATGTTTTTTAAGCTTTGCCTTAGACCCAGGGTTTACAAACTTAGGGAAAAGAATTTTAAGACACCATTATTTTTGATGTCCACTGAAAATCAGAGAAACTTAAGATGGATTTTCTAAAATGATGTTTTTCTTCACTTAGTCACTGGGCAGAAGTTAGAACTAAGTAAGGTCCCTAAAGAAATTAGTTCCTCTATACCAGGAAAGTTATTAACTGACAACTTAATCTGTCCAGGTGTGTCATAAGCAGTGGTTCTTGTCTCAGGGAGAGGTAAGACAGCCCTTCTATAGAGGGCTCAAAAGTCATTTCTATGAAAATCTAATCAGTAGAGGATAGGTATTTAGGGTGGACTCTTAAATGTTTCTGACTCCATTGCCTGTGGGGCTGGTATTCCTTGGGAGTTTGCCAAACAGTTGTGTGATATTCGGGCTGAGCTGCAGGAGTATCTTGTCATCAGTGTCATCTCCTTTAACTTTGTCTCGTTCTATTTAATGTTTATAAAACCTGATGTAATTTTTTATTTTAATTACAGGCTTAAGTGTTAAATGTATTAAGATTTTTTAGTGTTATAAATCTGCTGTCATATTCAAATATATTCATTTTGTCTGTTTTTAACTTCTATTATCATTATAAGTTTCAGTATTTTTTTTTTCATTTCTTGTATTTTTCATTAACATTTTCACTGCTTATTTTTCATGCCAGTGTACTGTGTCACCTCACCCAAGAAGGAGGATAGGTATAGGGAGCCACCTCCCACTCCTCCAGGATACATGGGGATTTCTTTAGCAGACCTAAAGGAAGGACCCCACCTACACCTAAAGCCTCCAGATTATAATGTGGCTGTGCAGAGGTCAAAGATGATGCATAACAGCCTCTCTAAACTGCCACCAGCTTCTCTCAGTAGCAATCCTGTGGCCTGTGTTCCATCGAAGATTGTCATTCAGCCTCAGGGGCATTTGCAGCCGTCCCATTCCAAAGTAATAGAGGCAACTGACGCAGATAGTGAAACAGATGGTATGTTGACAAACTACTTTAAGGCTCTTAAATGAATTGCTGAGCACATTAAACAGTTTTACTCTGGTATTTTATGTAATGAGTGATGTTTTCTTTAAATGCCTCAGAACTCTCTGGTAAAAAAAATCCCTAAATATGATGGTATGATTTTTAAATGGAGAGGGCAAACTGCTTGTTTCTATATGCCCAGTTTCCTGGTAGCTCAAATGGATTATTCTTATATTTGATTGATAGCAGCTCCGTCTAATAGGATAATTTTGAGAGGAGGAGCATGTGAGATTAGTCGACTTATGTTTTATATTAATGCTTGGTAACTTTAAACTGCAAGTATCAAAATGCAAAATTATCTGAAATCGTCATACTGTTAATGTTTCTCTTAATTAGTAAAACCCTTCACTGATTTCATGGCTATGGTTTGCTTTATAACAATAAGCAGAATTTTATTTTCTTAACAATAGAGTAGTAAAATAATTAAAAGTTACGAAATTGCAGTTCATTGTCAGCTTTCAACATGATCAGAACTCATAAATATGAAGAAAATCTGGACCTTGGGATAGTTGAGAGGATATCTGTTTAAATTGACTAATTTTGTAAACAGCTAACTAGATTGTTAACTGATCTTCATTAAATGCTGCTTAATTGTGTTATTATTTTCAGAAAATGAACAGGTTTCAGCAGTCTAGCCTTTAGAGGAGCCGTTTGCCGTGTGCTGGAAGTGCCAGAGGAAGGGTGGGCAGGACCACCTCGTGACTGTTAGCAAACCGCTCTGCTGCTGCTGACCCTGGTGCTCTGAGCAGTGCAGTGGTCCTGACCATGTTCTTCACTGATCCCTGCAGATGCCTGGTTCCTTAGCTATAGATGTGCCTGGATACCAGTCTTTACCTTGCACACCACACCTGCCTTGGGACCACAATTACTCAGAGTCCTTCCTCCCCATGTGCATCACTATAGATTTTCCTTTAACAAGTTATTTTTATGATAGTAGTAGTAGTATTTCCAAGCCATAGCTTGGGCTAACGTACAAATTCAAAATGCCTGCCAATACCAAGGTATTCTTGTGTATTAGAAAAGTTACTTACTGAAATTGTATAGTTTTGTTTGAATTTGGGAGCTCTCCTTTAGCCGATGGTTATGTTTGAGGTCATAAAACTGTCTCTGGTTAAACCAAACAGAAGTCATCTTTTCAGAATGATATGCTTCATCTATACAGGAATGGAACGATCTATAGTACCAAGGCACGGTAGGGTCTCAGTTTGAGTGGAATCAGGAGCCTTTGCAGTTGAGATGTTAGGATGGGAAATGCTCCCATCTGCTGGTCCCGACTTGGAAGGCCAAATGAAGCTGCCACAGGATTTCTCAGTAGTCCTGTGGGAAAGGGAGGGGGCTGTGGTGGGGTAGATAGAAAACCTGTTTTCCAAAGAATGAAATTTTTATGTTAAATAACATGTATACAAATTCTTTCTGAAGTGAAAGTTGTGCTACATCTAACTGTAACTAAAAGTATAAATCCAGTAAATAGAGAATAGGTTCTAGAGAGTTCTCTAGAAACCCAGAACTAAGATTGTCACAACTCACATGAGTTCTTTCTTTAAAGGAAGTGTAATCATTGGTGGTGTGATCATGAAGATGAATTTAGCTTTATGCAGTGTTCTACATTCCCTCCTCCATTTCACAGCATGAGCCAGTTTGATCTTGATAATAAACCCTTCAGCTCCCAGCTGCCTGCAGTAAAGCTCATTAGCTCACCAATGTATATAATTGGCAGTTAATTTTGTGGGAGAAGAGGAGCTATGATTATGGAAATAATTATCTCTTGATTCTCAGTTTATCCCTTGAGAGGAAGGAGATATATTTTGTAACAGCCTGTTCAGGATGGCACTCTTAAGTATTTAATTAAAATTTCAGTGACTGTTCAGTGGATAAGGTAGACTTTCCACATTTTTACAAATTAAATGTAATGTTTTCTGTATCTTAAGTTTCAATTTTTTAATTTGTTTTTTATGTAAAGGCAAGTAAGAGCTTAATATACTTCTGTGACTACCAAAAAAAAGCCAAAGCCATTAATGTGCACTACCCAGGTCAACTTGGAGACAAAATAGGTTTCCTTCTGAGTAATGTCCATCTGCAGATTTGTAGGATTTAGTTGGTCATGACTTCCTTTTCCAGAGTTTCTCTAATTTTTTCCTGGCTAAATCGTCCTTCTCTCTGTCTGCCTGCCTATCCCCTTCATTTTAAAATCATAAATCAGTCCCAAGTAGTAAATGGCAGTAGTCCATCTTTTCCATCAAAGTGATGTCTCTTTATTTTAGATAAATAGCATGTCTGAAAAATTCCCCTGGGCAAAGAAATGCTCATCTGAAACTTAAGGCTTAGAAATGAACTCCCTTGTATGTTAGAGTGGGACTGGTTAGTTAGCTCCATAGCTTTCTTGGTCCATTGAAATAGAAAGTAACCCAGATCAAAAAACCTGGTATGAAAGTCACACTGTAGTGATTTGACCTATAAACAGCAGTATTCTGATCACAAATTTTTCCTTCACTGATTTACACAATGTTGTTTTCATGTCCAAAGCAAAACAAAGTGAAAGATATTTTTGCTATAACCATCTTTTTATCAATTTTGGGGACTTATTCTCACCATTTTATATCCATTACCCCAGAAAAAATGTGCTGTTTGCACAATGTCTGTAGATTTAGCAGGTCTTTCAAACCAAATGGGAGCCTTATCCACCTTTGTCCTTAATAGTGTCAATAACGTCTTGCACAGAGTTAAAAGGCTTATGGTTTTGAACTTGCACCTTGTAGCTGCCTTTGTTACATCTAGCTTGAACTGTATTTGGATCACCTGATCACATTGATTAGGAACTAAAGCCAAATACTTCTTAGTTTGATATGCATGTATATCCCTTAAAAAGTCATGGAGTCTTAACTTTTATATTTTAATTTAGGATACATTCCTGACTTCTCTGTCACATATCTAGAATAAGAGAAGCCTTACTTAACCTTGATCCAATTCTAAATTCCCTTTTTTTTTTCTTTTTTTTTTGTTATTTTATAAATGTATAACTTTAATGAAGAGACCAGTACCCTCATCCCTCTGAATCTGTAGGACTATTGAAACAGTAAAGGCTCACCGCAAATTGTTGCCAAATAAGTTTTAAACAAAACTCTTCATAATGAAAGATTTGCAGAATTACTAAATCCAATATGTATTTCCATAAAAGTTTATTGTAAGTAGAAAATCCTTCCGCCAAATGATTACTTTCGATATGAACTTTGGAGAGAAGAAGCCTTACATGGTTTTTTATGAGGATGATAAGTCACATGTGGTCATCTACGTAACCTCCTTGACAATCTCTCCAGGCTGAAAGTGTGGCAGTCATCATGGGGATTTCCATAAACCTGTTTGTTTTAAAAAGTGTTCTCTCCCCTACAAAAAACAAGGGGAAAAAGAGTTTCCTTATATATTTAAAATAATGATTATTATTTTGGTATATTTTAAGTTTCTTAAAAATGTGATGCTAAAGTAGGTATACCCTTTAAAATTACCTTAACGGCCTAGAACAAAGGGAGAAATCTTCGGGAAGTATCACAGATGTCTTTAAATTTAAACTTGAACCCCAGTTCATCTTTAGCTTTCATTGTGCTTTTTTAAGGCTTTTTTATTTTTGATACACAGAATGCAGTTGTACTTGATCTTTTAAAATTGAAATATGTGAGCTTATCTGCAAAAGAAAAACAAAACTGCACAGTCATAATAATCAAATAGCAATTATACTGCACAATTCAATGATTGTAAAATATCCTTTAACAAGCAATGTTTGTCTTCAATTTTTTAATACCTCTGAAACTTTATGTCTTTTAGAAAGACACTGCCTCTATGCTTTTTGTATTTTTACTGAATGTAAATATTTGTTATATTTTTGGTTAAAAAAATGTAAAAGTACCATTTATTGTTATCATATCTACTGATACATTGGTGAAATCAATAAAGAATCTACATGAACCTTCTCTGTACTTTATTGCAAATGTATGGCAGCAGATAAAATAATGATACCCAGTTACTCAAAAGTACCAAACCTTATTTTTTCAGTCTCCAGAGAAATTGGAATGGTTTAGTTATAGTTGATGTTATAGTATCTGTAAAACACCTAGATACTTAGTTTTTAAAGTGTGTTTGATTACGAACCCGATAACAGTGTCTTAAATCCTACTGGGGCTGTTGTAAATCTCAGGCTCCATCCATGGCTGACTGATACAGTGGCTCCACAGTGCAGTCAGTGCCGGTGTCTGTTGTCTCCGGGATCTGACATTTATACCTTGGGGCATCACCTGAAGATAGCAAGGCATAGAGAAGATGATGTGAGACAGAGATGGAGCCACAAATGAAAGGAGGCTGACAGCCATTGGAAACTAGAAGAGATGAGATTCTTCCTCGGAGCCTCCAGAGGTAGGGCCACCTTGTCGACAACTAGAGTTTGGACTCCTGGCCTGTTCTGTCAGGTCACCCACTTTTTAGCAATTTGTTACAGCAACCCTAGGAAACTAATACACGTTACTATATTTGTCTGACGCTGAGGATTCAGAATCTTTGATTAAAGGACGTAGTGGTCTCAGGAACCCCAACTGTAATGGCCCCCAAGAAGTATTTGATAAAGATGAGAGAGACTGGCCGGCCGGCCCAGAGGCCTCTGTAGCCCATTGTTTTCCAGGTACACAGGACACACTTCAGTCATCCTTGCAAAACTTGACATTTCCCATTTTTTTCCATTTCAGACATTTTGGTGAGTATGTACAAGTATCTTCCTCTGGTTTTCATTTTAGTTTCTATAATGACATGCTAAGCATCTTTTCAAATACTTAACTGGCCATTTGATACTCTTGTGAAGTGTTTTTTTAGGTTTTGTTTTTTATTTGTTGCTGGAATATGAAATATAGTTGTTTTATAATGACCTTGTATTTAGCAACCTTCCTCCATTCTCAGTTTATAGATTTTGTGTGTGTGTGTGGATTTTTCTGTCTCTCATCAGCTACTCATAATCACTTTTATTTATTTCTAACCATTTTGTGTTTCATTTCCTGCCTCATTGCACAGATGAAAATGCCAATACGATGTTGAATAGAAGTGGTCAAGAGTGGAATTCCTTTCTTTGTTCCTGATCTCAGGGAAAGTTTTCACCAAGATGATTGTGAGCATAATGATTGCTATAAGATTTTGTGGGTATTCTTCATGAATTATAGGACATTTCTTTTTATTTATTGTTTGCTAAATGGATTTATGATGTTGAATTTAGTCAGATGCTTTTCTTGAATCTTTTGTAATGATAGAATTATTTTTTTTATCTGTTCATGTGTTGAATTGATATGTGTCCTAGTGTTAACTCTTTCCATTCACTCCTGGTCCTTCACTTCACCTACTTTGCTGTAATAAACCCTACTTGGTCATGATGTGTTATTTTTATGTATCTCTAGATTTATTTAGCAATATTTTATTTAGGACTTTTACATCCGTTTTGGAGAGAGATGATCTCTAATTTTCCTATAATACCCTTCTTAGGTTTTGGCGTTAATGTTAAATTAGACTCAGAATGAGTTGGAAGTTGTTACCTCTTTGTCTGTTCTCTGGAAGTTTATGAAGGATTGAACCCTAGCCACTCCCACCTCCCTGGACTCCCATATCTGTCTCTTAAGCTCTGGAGTATGGCTGAGCTCTACCTGGGCTTCTCCTCTCTTCCATTACGACCTGGAAATTTTCTCCAAGCAGTAGGTGAAGCAGTGATAGGGCTCACCTTTTTGTTTATTTGCTCTCAAAGATTACTGTCCTCCAGTGCCTGATGTCCACTGTCTTAAGTGGCATTGTTTTATATATTTTGTCTAGTTATTTTAGTTAGTTCAGGCAGAAGGGTATAGTGCCATTTGCTCCATCTTGACCAGAAATGTAAGTCCACATATTTAATTTTAATACCACTCTTATAGTAAATGACAGAAGCAGACACATGTACCTTCCTCTCTTCACAAAAAATAAAATAAAAAATCAGGTGTATAAAAGGTTGGAATAATACAATGAACAAATAATCTAATGGACCTATATAGAGCGACTGTATCAACAACTGCAAATACACATTATTTCTAGATGAATATGGAGTATTTATCAAAGTTACCGTATTCCGGCTTATAAGACGACCGGGCGTATAAGACGACCCCCTAATTTTACAGTTAAAACATAGGTTTAGGCCTATATTCGCTGTATAAGACTACCCCCCACTTCCGAGGCTGTAGTCTTATACAGCGAATATAGGCCTAAACCTATGTTTTAACTGTAAAATTAGGGGGTCGTCTTATACGCCCGGTCGTCTTATATGCTGGAAAATA
>PVKE010005211.1:0-43498 GCA_004027555.1 Craseonycteris thonglongyai
CTTTGCCACCATAACGTCCCAGTGGCTACCAGCTGGGCCACAGTTCATTCAGCATATGGGTTTGCACGGGCCGGGGCCAGGAATTGAACACTGGACCTTGCAATTGTGAGGAAAACACTCAATCACTGAGCTATCCCAGCATCCCCTTCTTTTTTTGTATTTTTTAATCTAGTTTTGGTGTTAGTGTAATATTGGCCTCAGAGTTCCTTCCTCTTCTACCTATTACAAGAGTTTGTGAAAGATGGGTGTTAGTTGTTCTTTAAACATTTGGTGGAATTCACCAGTGAAACCATCTGGTCTTGGACTTTTCATCATGAAAGTTCCATGACTAATTTAATCTCTTGCTTATTATAGGTCTACTCAGATTCTCTGTTTCTTCTTGACTCAGTTCTGGTAGTTTGTGTGTTTCTAAGAATTTGTCCATCTTATCTAGGTTATATAATTTGATGACATACTATTGTTCATAATGTTCCCTTATACAGGCTCTGGAAGAAGTAATGCCCCTTTTTTATGAGCTGGTGATCTATTATACCAAATCTTTTATTATAAAATTGTAAGTATGTAATTCTGTAACATAACAATGTCATACTCAAGCGCACTATACTACTTTAAAAAGGGTGTTACATAGAAACAAAAACTAATGGACACAGTCAATAGCTTAGTGTTTTTCTGAGGGGAAGGAGGGAAAGGGGTGGGGGAGGGGTGGGGCCATCAAATACATGGTGGTGGAAGGAGAACTGACTCTGGGTGGTGAGCACACAATGCAGCACATAGATGATACAGTGTAGAACTGTACACCTGGAACCTATGTAATTTTTACCCAACAAAAGTCACCCCAATAAATTTAACAATAAAAAATAAATAAATAAATAAATAAAGGCATTACTTCTGCCAGACTCTATTCATTTTTATTTCTTAAGGGTTGGAAGTAATATCCCCTCTTTTATTTCTGATGTTAGTATATCAAGTCTCGCTCTCTCCTCCCTCACCTTTGCTTTTTAGAAGTCTAGTTAGGTTTTTTGTTTGTTTTGGGTGCAAGTAGCAAATTTATTTTCTTTACAGAATTAACAATTTGATTCCCCAAATGAGGCAAAACTGCAACACTGTATATGAAAACTTTCCTTGAAATACTTATTCGTATGTTTGGTAAAGTTATTGGTTGTCCAAAGAAGCTGCAATTTCAAGCTTGTTCGTAGAAATAAATTTGTAACTTGGGACATTTCTAAATGGTAATTCTATCCCAGAGTTATAATTACCAAGGGCAAAAATGCTCTCTTGGCTAAGAATTTCAACAACACTGTGATACTGCATCTACTTTATACAAAATCATGTGCATTTGGCAAATAGAACACATACATTGATTCCTATCCCATCACTTTTGGAAATGGGCTCAATTGCCTTATAGTCTCCAATAGGGTCAATTGTCAAAATTTGTCAAAGAACAACTTTTGGTTTTGCTGATTATTTTAATTGTTTTTCTATTCTCTATTTCATTTATTTCTGCTCTAGTCTTTATTATTTCCTTCTTTCTGCTAGCTTTATTTAGTTTGCTCTTTTTTCCCTAGTTTCTTAAGGTGACTGTTTAGGTTACTAATTTAAGATCTCTTTTAAATATAGGAACATATTGCTATGAATTTCCCTCTGAACCCTGCTTTTGCTGCATGTTGTATATTTTGGTACGTTGTGTTTAGTTTCCATTCATCTCAATTTACTTTCTAACATTTCTTGTGATTTCCTCGTTGACCCATTTATTCTTTAGAAGTGTGTTTAATTTCCATATATTTGTGAATTTTCAAAATTTCCTCGTTATTGATTTCTAATTTCATTATTTGGTGGGCAGAAAACGTACTTTGTATGATCTCAATCCTTTTAAGTTTATTGAGACTTGTTTTGTGGTCTAACACCCTGGAGAATGTTCCATGGGGACTTGAGAGGAATATATATATATTGCTGTTCTTAGGTGGAGTGCTCTAGATACCTGTTAGATCTAGTTAGTTCATATTGTTGTTCACATTTTATGTTCTCTTGCTGATTCTCTATCCAGATTTTCTATCTATTATTAAACATGAAGTAGTAAAGTCTATATTATTGTTAAATTGTCTATTTTTCCCTTTAATTATGTCAGGTTTGCTACATGAATTTGAGGGCTGCTGTTGTGTATATGCTTATAATTGTTAAATCTTCTTGGTAGATTGACCCTTTTATCATTTTAAAATATCCTCTGTCTTCAGTAACAAATTTGTCTAAAAGTCTACTTTGTCTGATATTACTATAGCCACTCCAACTCTCTTTTGGCTAACGTTTGTGTGATGGATCTTTTCACATCCTTTCTACTTATTTGTGTTTTTGAACATGAAGTGTGTCTCTTGTAAACAGTCTATAGTTGAATTTTATGTATGAGGGCTGTCTGGAAAACATCCAGCCATTGTCAGTATAATGAGAATAGTTACATGCTGGATACTATATATGAAATATATTGTAATATATTAAATAATATAATATCAACAAATAGTATTATATTTTATATATTAATATTACATTAACAATATTGGTGTCTTTCTAATATATTTACACACTGTATATTTATATATTGTATGTTAAAACTTTATAGTTTTGATATAATTTTATAATTATATTATGTATATATTTATATTTATTTTTTATTTATATAGATTTTTTAAATTCATCTTGCTAACTTCTGCCTTTTAATTTGAATGCTTATTTATTTATATTTTATGTAACTTCTGATAAGGTACATCTGGCATTTTGCTATTTGTTTTCTATGTTTTCATTCTTTTGTTCCTCTATTACTTTGTTATTACTTCTTTTGTGTTAAGTAAATATTTCCTATTGTACCCCTTTAATTCCCTTGTCAAAAGAAAGGAATTATAAAAGAAAAATTTTATAAGATGAAAATTACCAAAATTATTTTAACTTTTGAAACACTTGGTTAGGAAAATGAAAAGGCAAGCCATAAACCTGGGAGAAAATATTTGCAAAACATATATCATATAAAGGATTTGTAGCCTTATAATTCAATATAAGAAAACAAATCAGTAAAAATTTGAACAGTCACTTCAGCAAATAAAACACCTGAAAATATGCTCAGCACTTTATCATTATGGAAATGCAAAGTAAAAACAGAGTTAACATTACACGTCCTCTTGGATGGTGAAAATAAAAGACAGACAATATCTAGAGTTGCAAGGATATGCAGTAACTGGAATTCTCAAACAGTATTCCAGCCTTGGAAAAATATCTAGCAGTTCTTCATAAAGTTAAATGTATACTTACCAAATGACCCAGTAGTGCCAGTCGTGGGTATTGCTCAGGATAAAAGAAAACCCTGTGCGCATGAAGACTTGAACATGACTGTTCAGAGGAGTTTACTCTTAATAGCCAAAGCTGGAAACAGCCCAAGTATTCATCAGTGGGTGAATGAATAAACAAATTGTGACAAATCCACATAAGGATACACAAAACAACATAGATAGACCTTGGAAAGCTATAGACCAAATGAAAGAAATCAGACATAAATGACAGCATTCTGTACAATTCCATTTATATGAAATTCTAGAAAAAAAGCAAAACTTCAGCGACAGACGCAGATTGCCAGGGGCCGGGAGTGGGAGGAGGGGACTGACAAGGGACAGGAGAGAATTTGGAGGAGTGGTGGAAATGTCCTATACCTTAATTGTGCCGGTGGTTATAGGACTGAGTAAAACCGTCAAAACTCATTGAACTGCACTCTAACAGTGGGTGAATTGTCTTATACTTGGAATAAATCTAACAAAATGTACAAACTTCCATGAAGAAAACTATAAAATTATGCAGAAGATTGAGCAGAAACTGTAAATGCCCAGCAAATATTCCCTGTGCTTCCCCACACATCACAGTGTCCTCTGTAGTTACATTGTGGCCAAAGGACAATAGTATATGAAAGAAAGCAAACTATGTCGCTACTGGAGAGAGTTGTCCATAGTTAGTTGTGTCCCCCAGCTGTCTCTTCTCCCACAGTGATCTTGGAGGCCAAGTGGATTTCAGTATGGAGGGAAGCTGCCTGCCTGCAGGGCACTGTAGCTTACTAAGCTGGAATCAAACTTCTTTGTGTGAAGCCGTTGAAATTGTGGGCTTTTTCGGTTGGGCAGCTCGTGCAAATTACCATGACTAATAGAAAAGACGTTAAAGAAGACCCAGATGAGGGGTTTTGCCCTTTTCAGCCGTAGGAATACAATTTTTAACAATAATGTTGTGTCATTTTAAGTCAGAAGTCCATCAAACTCTTCATGCATCTTAACAAACGGACTGTACAATGTCTATGGTAGCACAGAGACACTGGAATCGCGAAGGCATTCCTTAGGAAGAAGTTGGTGGGAGAACTTGTTCTACTCGATAGTAACATACTTTATAAAGCTATAGTAACTAAGTATACTGTTTGCACAAGGATAGACAAGCTCATGGCACTGAAGAGAGAGCCTCAGCATAGCCCCACATATGATATATAAGTGATATTGTAAATTAGTGGGAACAATTGGTTGTCCTCATGGAACCGAATTATCTTCTGACACCATACCCAAAGACAAGGTCAGGCTAAGGACTTAAATATGAAAAACAACACTTCACATTTTTAGAACTTAATGTAGAAGAATATATTTATAACATCAGAGTAAGATAGTTTTCTTAAACCAGCAAAAAAGGCACTAAAGAAGAACTAGACATTTTTTTTAAGTATTGCTAAACTTGACCTCAAAATGTAAAACTTCTGTTCATCAAAGAACACCAAAATAAAAGTGAAAATACAAGCCATAAATAGGAAGGAGACATTCGCAACACATGTATGTGTCTATGTGTGTAAAACTCCTCTGAATCAATAAAAAGACAACAATAAGAAATCAGGCAAAATACAAAAACAAAAAAAATCCTCAGAAGAGGAAGCATAAATGGCAAATGAATATCAAAAACAAAAAAATCAACCTCACTAGTAATTAGGGATTTGCACATTAAAACACAATTAAATATTACTAGATTGGAAAAAATAATACAATCTGATGATTCCAATTATTGGCAAATATGAGGAACAAGAGTGACTCTCCTCCACTGCAGGTGGGCATGTAACTTATTAGGACTACTTAAAACAGCTAAAGGTTAAGTCACCCTATGACTCAGTTACTCCACTCTTAGGTGCAGCGTCTAGAAATCCTTTTACACGTGTTTACCAGGAGCCACAGACAAGAACACTGTAGTAGCGGTGTTTGTAAAGCGAGAACTAAAATGGACCAAAACATCTCTCTCCAGATCACACATGTAAATGGTGGCACAGCCAGACACTGGAATGCTACACAGCGGTGAAAGCAAGCTAACTGTGCCCCGTGCATCAACGGGATCTCAGAGTGACAACACAAGCAAATTACTAAAAAATACGTACAGCGTGATAGCACTTATTAAAGTTAAAAATTCTACAAGTATATTCCATGGTGCATAAAAGTAAGGGGGTATGGCCACTTCTGGTGCAGGTAATGAAAAAGCACGTTATTCGTAAAGAAATTTAAACAATAATAAAATGGGCTGAAACAATCTGCTTTTTATTATCACCATGCATTAGCAATTCTGAACAATAAATATTGATAAAATCCTCCTCCCCGCAAAGGCAGGCGACGGCTTCCAGTTTCCACCCTCCCACCTTGACACGCAACTGAACGTGTTGTTTAGAGACTTGTTGCTGGTAAAAATAGCAGAAGTCAGGGAATGATAGGATTAAGGCTCAAATGAGTTGTTTTCCTTGGAGAGAAGGACAGTTGGGGACTGGCACAAAGGCTTCCAAAGGTATTCCTTATGTTCTATTTCTTACACTGAGTGATTGCTTACCTTATTTTTAATATTTTATTTATGCACAGATGGTGTGCAACTTATGATGGTTCGACTTCGATTTTATGACTTTATGATGGTGTGAAAGCGGTGCGCCTTCAGTAGAAACTGTATTTCAAATTTTGGATTTTGGTCTCTTCCCAGCTAGTGACTTGCGATGCGATGCTGTCCTTGAAGCTGGGTCCCCTCTGTCACAAATGTAAGTGTTCTGTGCTGTTTAAATTAGGCTAGGCTAAGCTACAACGCTTGTTGGTACGTTAGATGGATTAAATGTATTTTCCTCTCATGATATTTTCAACTTATGATTGTGTTTTTCGGGATGTAACCCATCCTAAGTCAAGAAGCTTTATGTACTTATTTATTCATTGAGTAAATCAGCAGGAGTTTGACTGCTGGAGGAGGGAGGCTCTGTGCACGTGGATCCAGGGTGGGAGGGGGATCGAGGATGTGCTCTGTGGTGCATTGGAAGCTGCAGCTCAAGACAGAACAGCAGTGCCAGGGTTGATACAAACAGGACGTGGCACGGCGTGGTGGCAGCGGCCCCCAGGCTGCAGCTTAGGGACATGGGGGCCTGAAGGAAGGTGGGCTTCTGGGACCATTCCCCTCCTGGCCAGGCAAGCCATGGGCACAGGTGCGGCTCCCAGGAGACCACGCAGGCCAAGGCCAGAGGCTCCGGAGCACCGAGCTTCAGGAGAAAGAAGAGCCCTTTGATCTGAGGCTGAACAGAAAGGTGGAGCCTCGAGGAGCACGTGGGGTCTGGGAGGCAGGGCGGCCTGGTGGGCAGGGTCACACCCTGTGGGGAGGGCCCTGGCTTTCACGAGGACCGTTGCTGGCCTCGGCTCCCCAGAGAGGAGACGCCTCTCCAGAAGGTTGGCTGAGAGCGGAGCAGCAGGTGGGAGGAGACATGGAGTCAAGGGAGGGGTTTTGTTGAACTTTTAAAACGTTCTGGTGAAAATCCTAACCTGCTTGAGCCCCACTGAGGTGCCCGGGGCTGTGGCTTGCGGGGCAGGGGCGGGGGCGGGGTGCTGTCTGCAGCTGTGCGGGGCGTGTTTTATCACCGACTTGTTCAGAACTGCTGGCAGATGGTGATGGTGCAACAAGACAGGAGACAGCACACTGCCACGTGGTCGTTTTCAGTCTTGTTTCTAAGTTCTCCCCAGACAGGCCCCTCCTTCCTGCGCCGGGACCATGGTGCCTGGCACTCAGCCTCTGGTGTCACCAATGGGAAGGGCCTATGTGTGCCTTCCGGCTCCTTTGCTTTCTAGCCGACGGGTCTGGAGTGGGTTCCTTACCCTCTTTGCGCCTCAGTGCCCTTTGGCTCACTGGACTTGAGGCTAATTCTAACCCCACCAGGGTTGCTGTGAGGCTGGAAGGAGATAAAAAAAGCACAAAGAGCCCAGCATGCAGTACTTACTTAATAAATGTCCCCTTGGAGTCAGGGGACGGAGAAGATAGTGACTGGTGTCACCCCTGCCCCTTGGTACTAGCTCAGCCCCACCCCATGGGTTTGGCTGGGCCGGCAGCAATCCCTCCCACCCTGCACTTCAGCACCATCCCTGTCTGTCTGCAGGGATGTCCCCTCGGTCCCCAAGAAGCACAGCCTGGGCTGCAGAGGGCAGTTGTCATGGGGACGCTGAACCTGCAGAGCTGCCTCCTTAACAACAGGACTCCCTGGCCGGTTACCATGGCAACAGCATCACTCAGCCATGGGTGATGGGCACCATCGCAGGGATGGGTTCCCCGCCCTTTCTGAGGGCTTTCCCCCTCCAGCAGGCAGGCAACGCGGTGTGGCACTTCCAGTGCTGCCGGGAGCCCCGGGGACTTCGCTTTTCCAGCCACGGCGCGCTGCCTCTCCCCTATCCAGCAAGGTCCCCGGGCCTGTGCAGCCAAAGGAGGCACAGGCGGCTGTCAGAAGGCTTCGAAGGGGCCAGGGGGCCAGGCCTAGCACCCTCCTCCCCACCACAGTGAGGAGTGGGCGCGACACCTGACCGCAAGGCCCCAGGACCCACCTCTACCCTCAGCATCACCAACCATGCAGGAGCTCTGGCCCATCCTTGGCCACTGAAAGGCACCCTGGTCGTGGAACCCCCAGCCACCCTCCAGCATCTGAGCTGGCTAAGATGGCATCTCCCTCTTCAGTACCCACCTGGAGTTCACACACACCGTCCTTCTCCTTCGGGGAGCACCGAGTCCTGGGGACCCTGGAGCCCTGGCAGCTGGGCTGGGAAGAACCTCAGTCAGGGGCTTGCCCCTCCACTGGCCACAGAGACCCCCCCCATCACCCACCTCCTTGCTCTCACCAGCCCATAAACAGTGCACACCTGCATCCACCGTCAGCCTCTTACACTCCCCCACCCTCCCAACCCCCAACCCCTAGAAGAAGGCAGAGTCTGCTGGAATTTTGTTTTTATTTAAATAAAATATACAACACGGCTCATTTACCGGTTTCTGTTTTAAAAGTGGAAGATTTGAAAATTGCTTGAGTGATTGGGGATAGGAGGGCCCACTGACTGGACCTGGCTTGCTGTCTCCACAGAGTGGTGGGCTGGGTCAGAGCTTTTATAGTGTGTGTCTGAAGAGGCCGACAAGGCCAGGCCCTGACGGGGTGTCCTTACCCCTCTTGCCCCTGGGCCCTACCTCGCTACTCCTGTCCCTTCCTCCCCCTCCCTTGGGCCTGCAGGACTAGACTGGGTTTAGATCAGTCCTTCTGCCTTCCTGGGAGGTTGGGGGACATGTGCAGAAGTCAGGTTGAAGCTTCTGTTTAAGTTCTAGCTCTGTGGACTCTCTGGGCCCAAAGGGGCTTCTGCCTGGCAGAGACCAAGGCCAGGCGGCTTATCTCTCCCTAAGACTCCAGGATGCTTCAGCCCCTGCTCTCCTGGACGACTGCCCCTCACTCCTTAAGGCCCATTATTGGAAAAACTGGCCTGTCCCACAATCCACAGCAGCTCAGGACAAAACCTGATCTTGTCAACAATCTGGCTTGGTGCATGGAAGAGTTCTGGATGGACTCCTCATTATTCAGGTCTTAGTAGCCAAACCTGTTCCCGCCCTGCAGGCAGGAGGCAGACCTCTGGTCTTGGCTCTGGAAGGATTTTGTTGGGGAGGATTGTGCTTCAGGGGTAAGGTGACCAGATGTCCCACTTTTGGTGGGACAGTCCCAATTTTTAACAATTTGTCCTGTGTCGTTTTAAAAAAGTCCCAATTTTTGGAAAGAATGCACGACAAGCTAGGGAACGGCGGGATAGACCACATTTTTAATCAAGAACCCCCTTCCCCCGGTCCATGGTGTCCCGCTTTACCAATGTTAAAATCTGGTCACCTTATTCAGGGGGCATCTGAGCTGCTTTCACACTGACCCCTACTTGGGCCCTGCTTCTGGCTCCTAGGTGCCTGCAGAATCAGGGCCAGCCCCCTTATCCTGTCATCCAAGGCCTCCCCTCTGACCACCTGGCTTGTCGGGCCCAAAGCACGACTCCACGATTCCACATTGTCAAGTCCCTACTGTGTACTCCATTCCACCCCGTCTCCCTTTTTCCTCCCTCTCGGACTCTTCCCTCGTCTCAAGGCCTGGCTCAAGCCCACCACGGGCCACACACCTTCCTTAGGGCCTTCAGGAGGCCTGGCCACCTCCCATGTCCTGAGATTGTAAGTCCTGGAGCCCTCAGCCAAAGCTCCGTGGGCTCTCACCACAGCCTGCTGGAGCAACGGGCTGGGCGCGAGGAGGGGCACAGGACAGTGATGTAGTGAGCACCTACTATGGCACGTGCCAGGCGCTGGGCTGGGCACTTCATATATACTGCTCTCCTTATCCAGTTCTCATGAGGCGGTACCGTAATTATTCCCATCTTACGCATGAGGTAACAGGCTCAGAAAGGTCACATAACTTGCCCAAGGTCACACAACAAAGTGGCAGGGCTGGGATTTGAACCCAGGTCTGCTTGCCTCTAAAATCTGGCCTCTTCCCTCTGCACCATGCTTGGAGACCATCTAGCTCAGCCTCTCAACAGTTTTTTAACGGAATGAACCTGGGTTTCAGCCTCAGGCAGACATGAATCTGAATCTCGGTCAGTCCCACGTTTAACATGCCTCGTTACAGGATTCTGGACAAATGACCCCAAACTCAGTTTCCTCATCGGTGACATGGGGAGAATCAAAGTACCACCTCGTGCCTTTGTGAAAGTGAGGGCGTTAACGTGTGTAAAGTGCTAAACCACTGCTTGGCACAGAGCAGTCAGTAACTAGAGGTCCCCTTCACCGCCCACAGTACAGCAGAACCGAGGGCCACAGAGGGCGGGACGTGCGTGAGGACCTACAAGAAAGGAGAGGCGCAGCCCAGTCTTCTGCTTCCACGTGGCCAGAGGTCGGGCGACTGAGACCAGAGATGGGGCTATGGGAGCCTGCTGAGAGGTCCCAGGACCCTCTTCCCTGAAGCCTGCAAATCCTTCCCCCAGGCCCGCAGCACCCACCCTCCGGGCCAAGGCAGGCTGCCAGATGTAAGGTGAGCTGGGTGTCCTGGCAACATGAGGTTCAACTACATTGCACTCACACGTGCACATGTGTGAATGGCTATCTACATGGCTCTACAGAGCGCTACATAGCTATACATATACACATCTTACATACAGGGACATCTCTTGTTACGTTCGCAGTAAAAACAAATGCAAGATTCCAGGGTCCTGGCCCATTATGTTCCAAGGACTCAGGCGACTGAGGCTTCCCAGGAACACACCCAAGGCAGCGCTTTCCCTGGGGAACAAGGGTGCCAAGTTCACAGCTATGGGGCTGGTGTGGCAGGTGCCCTAAAACGGATACGATGTCCTCCAGGAACCCCAAACATGGGTCACCCCCACCCCTGCCGAGCCCCGGCAACGCCCTGCTTCCCTCCAGCCTTTGCATTTGGGACTTGCCTGCTCCCTCCCTCTAGTGCTGAGTATTAAAATAGTCTATAAAAGCAAGTGACCAAAAATCTATAGCTCTAAGAATACCTGGTTATTTTCTGCTGTTTGTTTGTGTTTTTCTTCTTTTTCTGGTGTGAGTTTTTTAAGTGATAATTATTGTTATATCTCCTAATCACAGTTAAACCTGAAGGAAGAAAGGAGGAAAAAAGAAGAGCAAAAAGGGAGGGAGGGGCCCCAGCTCATAGATTGGACGGCAGTTTGGAGCGCACTGGCTCAGACCTGGCCCCGGGTTCCGTCTGGGGGGCAGCAGTCAGAGGGGCACCCCCAGAAGAGGCGGCTCTTGCCCCAAACAAAGAAGCAGGAGGTGGCAAGGAACCTGAGGATGTCTTCCGAGGCAGAGTGCCATGCTGGCCAGGGATGGCACCATAGGGCCTCGCAGGGGGGCCGAGGCCCCCGCTGCCCCCGCCGCCACCCCCGGCTCTGGGGAAGAGGGGGAAGGAGGCCACGGACTCCCCAGAAGAGTGCGGGGAGGCTCTGCGGAGAGTCTGAGCCCCATCCTGGGGCAGGGCCGGCTGCGAGGCTGAGATGAGCTTGAGGTCCTGGGTGAGGCGGCCTGGGGTGAGGGGCGGTGTGCCCCGGCGCTGGGGCACCTGGGGTGGCGGGGGGCTGGATATGGGTGGCAGGAGCAAGGAACCATGGGAGCCGGAGGCCCGGGGTGGGGCACTTGGGAAAGTCCTTGGGGGGCCTGGGCTGTGGCCAGGGGGACTGAGACCTCCTCGGGGGCTAAAGGCTACAGGAGAAGCGCCCCCAGAGGCTCCTGCCACGGCCGGCCGCTCAGGCTGTCGTGGGGGTGTCTCTGGCACACTCGATGGGCCAGCAGCCAGACCTGGGGACAGCTCTCCAGGAGGCTGGCCCAGCTGCCCGGGGCTGGACGAAGGGGACCGGGATGAGGGTGGGGGTGGCAGGAAGTGCTCCAGGAGCCCCAGGCCGCCCTGGGCCCCCGGCACCGGGGGAGGCGGCTGGCCGGCCTGCGGGGAGCGGGCGCCCGGCTGCAGCGGGGTGAGCAGGGGCGAGTCGCACGAGGACAGCGAGCCGCCCAGCGCCTTGTGGAAGTGGCCGAACCCGGCGGCGCTGGCGGCGGCTGCGCTGGTGGACGGCGTGGGGGCCGGGGACGAGCCGGACGCCGGCAGCAGGGGGCTCAGCCCCGCGGGGGCCGAGAACCCAGCCAGCTGCTGGATGTGGAAGGAGGACGAGGACGGCGTGTCCACCTGAGACGGGCTGCTGGCGGGCGAGGCGGAGCCCAGCGCCGACGGGATCAGGGACTGCAGCCGCCTCCGGCGCCTGGGCGTCTGGCCGGCCGCGAGGCTGCCGAGCGCGGAGCCCGGGGGCGGGCGGAAGACGGCAGCGGGCAGGCGTGGGTGGTGGGTGAGGGCGATGGCCACGGACGTGGTGGCGGCGGCCGCCTGCAGCGGCGCCTGGATCAGCGGCGTCCAGATGACGGGCGCGGGCGCGGGCGCGGCGGCCGCGGGGACGCGGTGCGCGCAGTGCGCCATCTCGCGGTCGTGCTGCACGATCTGTTGGATGATCTCGCTCTCCTGGTAGTTGAAGACGCCCGAGTTGAGATCGTGCTGGACTTTGTGGAGGAGGATGGAGTTCTTTTTGCCTGGGCCACAGAACGAGAGCAGGGGCTCAGGCCCGGAGCAGAGGCGGCGCACCCGGCCCGCCTTCCCCGGGCCCGGCCCGGCCCCTCACCGATGCGGTCCAGGCGGTCCAGCGCCACGGTCTCGAAGGCCCGGCGCATCATGGGGTACTCCTCCAGCACCTCGTTGAAGTTGTCCACGCTCAGCGAGTACAGGCGGCAGTACGTGTCGGCCCGCACGCTGGCTGTGCGCCGGCCCCGTGTCAGCAGGCAGATCTCTGCCAGGACAGCAGGAACCAGGCTGGGCTCCAAAGGGCTCCACCCACCCTGACCTGGGTCCCCACTGCATTGTACAGAGGGCTTGATGCACAGGCCCCCTGCCCTCGGGCGTGACCACACGGGGTGCCCCCACCCCCCCACCCGGGGGCCATCTGTCCCATCTCGGGGACCACACCCCTACAATGGGCTCAGAGACACCCACCTCCAGGCAGCAGCCATGAAGGGGCCCGAAATGTCATCCATGGTATCTTCCCAGCTCATTCCCCTGTCGTCCCCCGCCCCAGGGCCCCCCTTGGCTGCTTCACCTCCAAAGTAGGAGCCATCTGCCAGCTTGGTCTCCTTGTTGCCCTTGGTGAGCACGCTGACCACCCCGTGCTGGATGAAGTACATCTTCTTGCCAATGGTGCCTTCGCGGATGATGTAGTCGCCCGGCTGGAAGACCTCAAAGCGCAGCTTCGTCAGCATGGATGTCACGAAGTTGGGGTCTGCGTTGGCAAACAGCGGCATGGAGGCCACCAGCTTCCGGCAGTTGAAGTTGATGATCTCCTGCTCCCGGACAGGGTGGATGGGAAGGTGTGAGAAGAGCCAGCAGACAGAAGGCCCCCTGGCTGACTGCCTTCCTCCCCAGCCGCCCGCCACGCTCACCTCCCGCAGCGGCTCGCTCAGCTCGCCCAGGATGCTCTCCTCGTCAAACATCTTGCCCTGGTAGCGGTGCTCGTAGTAGTCGTGGATGCGCTGCCGGGTGTCGGGCGGGAGCTTGTGGAAGGACATGTACTGCTCCACCTGCTTGTACTGGGTCCGGGAGAGAGGGACAGGCCGTCACGTCCTGATCTGCCAGCCCCAGGGGCTGGCACCACCCGGCCTCAGCCCTGCTGGTCACCAGAGCTGGCACTGACCCTGTGCGTCTACTTGGTCAACCCCAGCTCTCGGTGTGGCCGTGGTCACCTGAGTGCCAGCGACTGAGGTGGAGGAGGGGCTGGCTCCATCAGTGTCCAGTCCTCAGCATGTCCAGTACTATGGAGATGGCTGGGGACAACGGGGTCTGCACAAAGCTGTTACAGAGGCCAGCTGACCAGGAGGTCAATGAAGTTTCCTCTGAATATCCGTCTTTATTGTGCGCTACACTAAGGGCCAGCGAGGCCTCACTCACTCGGGAAGGAGCTCTTTCCTTACAGTGGCAACAAACTGGCAGCGGCAGCAGGACTGGGCTGCAGTGGGTTACAAAGGACTGGAGGCTGAAGCCAGGAGGCCTGAGCCATCATGTGGCCTGCACCCAAACATGGCCCCAGGTGGCACCGAGCCACTTTGTTGAAGAGCAGCTCCAGCACAGGGGAGGGGACAAGCAGAGCAGGGACCTTAAACAGAGGTTTGGGACAAGAGAATGGTGAATCTCAGTGCCCAGGGCCTGCCCTGGGGGTAAAGGGCGAGCATTGCTCCAGCTGGTCTGGATTGTGGGTGCAGAAAGGGGATCCTCAGGAGCATGACGGCTATGGACCAGAGGCACCAACTGGGCAAGAACAGATTTTGCACAAAGGAAGCCCAGGAACAGTAAGAATAGGGGCGCAGTGCTCCAAAGACATTAAAACACAGTGCTGCTGCAGAGATGCCAAAGGGCAACTGGGGGCTGGAGATGATGTTTCTTAATGCTCTTCCAGCCAACCTGGCCTCTGCTGCAGGGGACAGTGACTTCGAGGTGGCTGTGAGGACAGGGGCAGCTGGAATGGTTAGAGCTGTATTTTAGAGAATTTCCTTCCCACGCATGGAGAGCCAACAGGTGGGAGGCAGGGTCTGGAGGCAGGGCAGGAGTTATACATTGGAGAGTGATTAACTCAAAATAAAATGAAGACAATCTCAAATGTAAAGCCACAAGCAGCTTTACTCTGCCCAACAATAAACCCTGATGTCTTTTCTAAACTATCCCTGATTGAAGTCCCAGACTCAGCCCACATCCTGCTCACACTGAACCCCGACCCTGCTCACACACTGAGCCCTGACCCCGCTCACACACTGAGCCCCGATCCCGCTCACACACTGAGCCCCGACCCCGCTCACACACCGAACCCTGATCCTCCTCACACACTGAGCCCCGACCCTGCTCACACACCGAGCCCTGATCCTCCTCACACACTGAGCCCCGACCCTGCTCACACACCAAGCCCTGATCCTCCTCACACACTGAGCCCCGACCCTGCTCACACACTGAGCCCTGATCCTCCTCACACACTGAGCCCCGACCCTGCTCACACACTGAGCCCCAACTCTGCTCACACACTGAGCCCTGATCTGCTCACACCGAGCCCCGACCCTGTTCACACACTGGACCCTGACTCTACTCACACAGAGAACCTGACCTGGTCACAGGCTGGGCCCTGGTGCTGGTCCACACTGACGACTCACCTGGCCCTGGATGAAGCCCTGGCCTTTATAGTCTGACTCCTGCCTCCTTTCCCTCCCTCACCCCTTCACTCCTATCCTAGAATCATGTTTCTTTACAGGTTTCAGCCTACACACCTTCATTCATGCTCATCATGATGACTGGCCTAGAATTCTCTTCTACCTTCTCCTTCCTCTGACTATCCCAAAGTGACCTTCCCTGCCTATAGGCTCTCTTCTCTTGGTGTCACAGGACCTGGGCGGGGATCTCTCAGTCACCCCACCTGGGGACAGCATCTGAAGTAGGCAGTCCGCCAGTTAATCAATACATTCTAAGCCCTGCGATGTGCAGGACACTGGAATAAAATGGGGAAGAACAGACCTGACCCTGTCCCTATGGAGCCTGAGCCTGGGTAGGGATGATGGACATTTAACGATCGGCTACATGTGATTGCTTAAATCACGACAGCAATGCAAACTGTGATGATGGAGAACTAGAGGATGCCATGGGGCCACATGTGGGTCAGGGCTGGCTGCGTCATGGAAGGCTTCACCTAAGAGGTGAAGTTTAGGCTGAGATGTAGATGGGTGAAGAGAGACGTGTTCCAGGCTCGACACTGTGGCAAGGCCCTGAGGCAGGTGGGAACATGTAGGAGGTCTGGCAAAGCTGGTATAGAGGGCTATGGGGCCCATGGTGTGTTCTGAGCCTGAGAAGGGAAGGGCCCTTACATGCCAGGCGGAGGAAACATACTTGGGAGTTAATCTACATCCAGGAGTAACGTAAAGGCTCTGTAGAGCTTTAGGCAGAATGATCCGATCAGATTTATACTTTCCAAATGCCTGTATCTGCTGTCTGGAGAACGAAGTGCAAAGTAGCAGATAGGCGCCCACTTAGTGAATAAATACTGAATGGCTTACTCTGTGCTAACATAGTTGTGAGGGTCACTCCTCAGAAACTCTACCACATCACCCCTGTATTGTCCCCATTTTACAGATCAGAGACGTGATGTGACATGCCCATGCTTCATGGAGAAGCTGGGCTCGGAACCCCGGCAGCCTGACTCCAGCAGAGCCCTCTGGTTAGAACGCTGCTGCAGTGACCCCAGCGGTGACCAGCTGGGATGACAGGAAGGCATTAATGACGGAGAGGTGGCAAAAACGGCTCCCGCTCTCTGTCCCGGACGCCCATGTTACTGTATCCACTAATAGGACGAGCAGGAGTGGAGGTTTGGAGTAGAGAGGGCATGGGAGATTGTTTTCATTTTAGACATGATAAAGTTGAAGTGTCCAATAGACACCCTGGGGTGCAGGAAAGAGGTGGGGCTGAGTACCATTTGGGCCCTGCTGCATTGAGATGGACATGGAGCACAGGGCGGGGTGGGAAACCAGCAGCCCCCAGGAAGGCAGGAGAGAGAGGGGAGCAGAGAGCTAGGCCCCAAACGCCAGGGACCCAGCATGCGACCACTGAGAGGACAAGCAGCCAAGAAGCCCAAGGAGGGCCGTCCCGACAGGAGGAGGAAGGCTGAGCACATGGTCACGGAAAGCAAGTATAAAGACAAGTGTGTGATGACTGTCATGCGCTGAGGCACCAATACAGGACCCAAAAGATGGACTGGCTTTAGCCACACAGATGGCACGGTGAACCTCGACTTGGGGCTGAGGTGTGGATTCCGCACCATAAACAGTGGGACTTTTGTTATCTTAGGAATTTGTCCAAGAAAAAGAGGCAACACCAGAAAAGTCAGCAGCCAGCGCTGGATGATGGTGGCAGACTGGACCGGTGGGGGTCTACTGGGGACCCGCTGGCTGGAGTCTGTGCTCCCTAGGGGCCAACGGGCAGGTTCCCTTGAGAGCCCAGGCTGGGCCACAGCCTTCTGCCCTACCTTCTCCTGGTACTGCCGCCGGGAGGAGTCCAGGGACTGGATGAGGGCGGTGGCGTGGCCGATGAACATGGCGTAGCAGGTGGCGCCCACGATCATGCTGAGCATGGTCAGCCAGACGTCGGACATGCCCACGGGCGCCTGTCGTCCATACCCAATGCACAGCATGTGGCTCATGGCCTTGAACAGGGCGTAGGAGTACTGCTTCCCCCAGGAGTTGTTCTGTGGACAGACGCATGGTGGAATGGGAAGCCAGGCCTTCCCACTAGCACTGAGAATTAATCCCCGCTGCCTCCCATACCTCCTACGTCTTTCCGGCAGCTGGACCCAGGGCCCCCACCTTGCCGGTGGCTGCAAGCCTTGGGAGATGGGTAGGGAAGCCCACACTGGCAACCTGTGCTGACCCAGTGAATCCCCAGCAAAGGGATGGGAGCCAGCCTTGCCCCCATCTGACCTCTCAGCCACCATGGGACAGCCTGGGCTAGGCTGACCAGAAGTCCCGTGTTCAACGGGACAGAAAACACCAGTACTGTCCCATCTCCAATGGTACCTACGGTCAGCATACTGACACCTTAATTTAGTCCAGCGAGACTAGGCTGCCCAGACGTACTGTTTGAAATGGGACAGCACCGTTCTTTTCTGTCCCGTTGAACACTGGACGTCTGGCCAGCCCACTCCAGGCTGAGCCACCCGGCTGTCCTCGGCTTGCTAAAATAGCTCCATCCCCCACCCCAAACCACTGCCAAGTGGAGCCCATTTCCCCACTGACCTCAATTATAAAACCAGATACGCTTCCCCTGGGGGGACAAGCTCTCACAAATGAGCCAAAAACATCGTCCTCATTTTGGGTGAGCAAAAGTGAAAGTGCTGTCAAGCTGACTGGCTTCCTGCATGAACCCTGCCTGCATCTGTCCAGGTCTGTGGCCACCAGTTATCTGCCCTTCCCCAGCCCTGCCTCCTGCCAAAGGTGGACAGTCTGCAACACATGATGTTTGGGGGCGGGAGGAGGAGGGAGAAAGGAAGCGAGGCTCCTGGCTATTCCTGTCTCCAAAGGCAGGTGGTGTGTCAAGGAAGCCCTGGTGTGGGAATACTGGGCCCGGAAAGGTCATCTTCTGAATTTAGTGCATGCGTGGGCCTGTCGCCCTCACATGGAGTTAACTGCCCCACATGAGAGGGCCACCAGATGAACCCCCATACCAGCCACCTCCCCAGTGCCTCTCTGATCACACAGTGGATGTGTTAGCAATGACGTGGAGCCCATCTTCAGCATGTGACCCCCCAGAACCCCTGCCCAGAGCCTCAAGCACTGTCCTGGGACCACCAGGTTGTTCCCAGCACCTGGAGGAAGGCACAGGAGCTGGGTGCCATGTTCAAGGTCGCTCAGACCATCTCGACAGATGAGCTAGTCTGCTGTCTTGGTCCAAACCAGGATGGGAGGTCTGTGGAGCTGAACTCTGGTCATGGAGGGGGCCTGGGTGCTGGGGGAACAGGAGCAGCCCCCAGCTGCTCCCATCAGGGCTTCTGGCCTTACCGCTGAGCCTCTGAGGACCCCGAATTCAGCCCATATGGCCCATTCATTTACAATAGCTCATCAAAAGGCTGTTTAGTAAAGGCCTGTTTGATGCTGAAAGCCTCAGGGTCTCTTTCACCACTTTCAAAGCCGGTTTCTCCTTCCCTGGGGCCCTAAGGCCCTGGGGATTCGCCTACAGAACAAACCAAACTGTCTGGGAGGAGCCTAAGGGTGGCTGGGGTTAGCCAGACCCAGAGAGAGGCTCACAGGTCCCTGCTGGAGCCCACCCTGTTTACGGGGAGCTTCCCCAGACCCAATTCCAACTTCTCTCACCCACCCACAGGGTTGGAGGGGATCGGGCTCCATCTGGTTGGCCCTTCCCGCTCAGGACCGCACCTGTGACCGGGATGTGTATGTCTGTGGGAATGGGGGTGGGTGGGGTGATGGGCATAGGGCCCAGCCCAGCTCTGGGGCTGGAGCAGAAAGTACCCGCTGTGTGTGGTCAGGAGTTTATGCCTGCTGCCAACAGAGCCCCTCACAGGGCACTCTTCTCTTGGGCTCAGCTTTTAAGGGTGGCTCTGCCTCTGGGGAGCAGGGGCAGGAGGGCAGGAGCCACCAGCCTTGTTCTGCTCACCTTGGTAGAATCCGAAGAGCCCCAGCCTTAGTCTCCCTCTGTGGAATCAGGGCCAGATACACAGGCTTTCAAGTGCAATGAGGCTGTAGAAGCCACACAGGCTGCCACTGACCGACAATGGGTAAGCTGCGTGCCCTGGGGCACTGGGCAGACACCTCAGGGTCCTACACGCTGGGGCTCAGGAGTTCCAAACTGGGGACCTGCTCTGCCCCTCGGTGCCTTGCCGGCCGCCTTCACCCGTGCCCATAGGAAGGGCACTCACCACCATGTTGTTGATGGACACCCAGCAGTCGTCGGGGAAGTCCTGCAGCATGGGGACCAGGAACTGCAGGCAGCCGTCCCAGTGGCAAAGCAGGAGCATCATGCCGATGAGGTTGACGATGCGCACCACGGCGCTGGCCAGGTCGTAGGTCATGTGGAAGATCTGCGAGCATGGGTGGAGAAATTGGCCCAGGTGGGTAGGTGCCCTGCAGCTGCAGTGACGCTGCTCTGCACATACTCGGCAGAGTGCCCAGCTCGGTGCAGGTCTGGGCTGCCACAGGCTAGGATGGGAGGGTGTCAGGCCCGGCCCCGGGAGAAACAGAACGCAGGCTGCAGGGGCGCAAACGGACGCCTCCTGGGATCTGTGCAGATGTGGGGGGCCTGCCATGGGCAGTCCAGCTGTCCAGGCCACACATGGGGAGCGAGGGCACCTGGAGCCCCCGACAGCCCTGAAGCGGGTAGAGAAATCGCTTCATCAGCTTGCTTAGGTGGAGAAGAGCCAGCCTCCAGCCTGAGACTCCTCAGGGGATGAGCTGTAATCATGCCAGGGGCATGGTTTCTCTAACTTAGTCACCAGCCTCTCAGGACCCAGCCAGGGACAGTGGACTCCACCTAAGGCAGCCATAGAACGGCAACTGGAGCAGCCCAAACACACAGGCTCCAGGTTCACACAGACCTTGATCCCAGACCCACTTTCTAACCAATTCCTGTGTGACCTTGAGAAAGTTCCTGAACCTCTCTGATGTTTCTTCAGCTGGAAAAGGGTGATAAAAATTCTTACCTGAGTGGGTTGTCACATTGATTAAATTATACATATACTTAGGTATAGCAGTGTTCGATAAATTACAAACCATTATTAATTGGTAAGTTGTTATTAATAATTAATCTTTATGACAGTTACTAGGTGTCAGTAGTAATGCTCTCCTATACAAACAGGTGGAGAAAATCCAGCACCACCTCTACCCCTGTGGCTCCAAATGAGAGGCTGAAGCGTGGCTGGGCAGGGCCAAGGGTGGGCACATCTCAGCATCTCCACGCCACGTCGTTCCTCTCAGTGCTGCCGCTCGATCCAGTTTCAGCAGGAATCACCACTGTCAGTGTGGTGAGGGGACAGAGAGAAGGAAGGAAGTCTCAAGGGAAGTCCCTGGAGGTTCTGGACTTGCCTCTGGCCTGAGGGACTTTGGGGGTGCCCTCACTCCTCGCTCTGGTCCCTCCATACTATCCCCAGGCAGAACCACCTTCCTGGAGAAAGGCTTTGGGCAAAAACTAGATTTGTCAATTGCTTGTAAGTTTAAGACCTAGTTTAAGCCTGTTTCAGATAGGGAAACTGAGGCCCAAAGAAACAGACTCTGGATATTTCAGCCCCCTGTCTAGTGGACTTGTAGCTGCAGCCCTGTAGCTGGTGCCAGGATATTCTGATACTAGTGACTTCAGCCTCCCCTTCTGAAATGCGGGCTTAGCCTGGGTCTAGGTTGTGAACAACCCAAGATGAATACTACTTGTCTCTCACCCACAGGGTCACCCCCCCACCCCCCACCCCCTGAGAGCCCCTCAGTAGCAGGGCTCTGGGTGTTCAGTGGAAATGCTGAGGAGTCTTTTCACGATGAAATGGCCCTTGGGAAGGTCCATGGAGGTTGGCAGCTCCAGCTTGTCCCATCATCCCCCACCTCCCAGCCCTGCAACAAAGGGACAAGAACATCACACCTGAGGGTGGGCACGTGGTCCCGCTGTGCACTTAAACTCACACCCCTTTGCTGAAGACATTGGTAATCCCTTCACACCAAGGCTCAGAGAAGCAGGGGGGCTTGCCTGTGGTTGTGTGGCAGGGGAGGGGGCAGGCCGGACCAGGGTTGCCTGCAAACTATCACATGGGCCCGGGAGGGAAGGGTCTTTTCAGTAGTTCCAATTTGCAGATAAAACAACTCCAACCCAAAGTGGCTACGTGATGTGGCCAGATTTACACAGCAAGCTGGACCCTGGGCCGGGTGGGACTCCCCGGCATCAGCTCGGTGCAAAGTGCGATGCTCTAGACAGTGCTGTGTGCCTGCAGCCTAGCGCCCTGGGGCACAGGAACCTGCCCCAGAACTGTCAGCAGAACGGGCCCATGTAAGGGGTGGTGGGCAGTCTGGAAGTGGGGCCTGTGCCTGGGATGCAGAGCACACCTGAGCGCGATGCTGGTGTCTCTGGCCGTCCCTCTGCTGCGGGCATGCCCCAGGGCTGGCATCCTGAGCCCAGGAGGCTCCGCCAGCCGCTCCCTCGATCCCAGGCAGCTCCTGCGTCCCAGCACTCAGGTCTGGCTCTGCAGGAAGATCTCACTGCGCCTCTTTAGTGCTGAGGTGAACACAACAGCTCTGTGACCGTGGGCAGGTCATTAGCCTTTCAAAGTCTTAGCTGACCAGGATGCCACCAGCTCCCCGCACTCTGAGGGGATGAGGAGAGGGAGTTGCATGGGACCACCCAATATCAGAAAGAGCCAGCACCTGCCTCACCTCCCACCACATCTCAGCCTCCTCTCAACTAAGGTGAGCTAGACATCTGCCCCCCGCTTCTCAGGGTTGCTGGGGAAATAAACTGGCTGAGAAAGTCCCTGGGCCCTGTGCACATACAGGGTCATTATTATTAATTTCCTTCATTGCCCAGCTGTTATGGACTGGATGTTTATGTCTCCCCAAAATTCATATGATGAAGCCCTAACCCCCAATATGATGGTATTAGGATGTGGGGCCTTTGGGAAGAGACTGGACCATAGGGTGGAGCCCCCATGAGTGGAATTAGTGTCCTTGGAGGACACACCACAGAGACGGTCCACAAATCAGGAAGTGGACTCTCAGCAGAACCGAACCTGCAGGCACCTGGCCTCATCCTTCCAGCCTCCAGAACTGAGAAGTAAGCGCTTGTGGTCAAAGGCCCCCGGTGCGTGGCACTTCATTGTACCAGCCTGAGCAGGACACTGTGTCAGAGCTAAAGGAGGCCTCAGGCCACTTTCAGGAAGTGTCTCAGCTGGCTGCAGCTCACAGGGACGGCTTCTTTCCATGAACCAGCCTGGGCCATAAGGACAGTGTCAAGGCTGGCATGCTTTTTATGCCATGTCTTCTTCTCTTTGTATGACATATGTCTTTCTCTTCCTCAGCACTCATTTTCTTCCAAGATCGGGTCCTTTTCTAGTTTTGCCTTTATGGAGATCTCAGCACTGAATGTGGCAGAGCATGTGGCAGGGTCTCGGGAACTGAGACGAGCTCGGTGATAAAGGTGAAGGTGACAATAGTGATGGGGATGATAGAGATCAGGGCCACCATGACGGACATTTGCAAAAGGCGCACAGGGGACCTGCCTTGGCCTCTGCAGGAAGGAAGAAGGCACCCTTTTCTTCAGATGGGCACAGCCTCATGCACCCTACAGACAGCATGCTGCTGGTGGTGCCTGGTCTCAGGCTGAAGAAGGATGCAGGTGCTAGGAGTGTCCGGTGGGGGTGGGAGGCTGGTGCCGAGGGGTGGGATGGTGGGAGTTGGGGGGTGGGGAGAAACTGCAGATGGCTCCCTCACACTGCAAAGCCCAAGGCACCAACGTGGCAAAGTCTGAGCTCCTTGCAAAGAGTAGGTGGTGGCAAAGGGCATCCATTCAGGCTAGGAGGGTGCCCCAGATGGTGAGGACCCAGGCGTGGTTGCTGAGAGCAAGGCTGGACGTTGCTGGGAGAGGTTGCTAAACACTCGTGTGTCAGGCTGTGGGCTGAGGCCACAGGCCACCTGCCAGGCAGCTGCACTGTGCAAATATTTGCCTTGCTCTTTATACGTCATTACAGCCCCCTTCTTTGATGCTGGTGGGGGTTGAGTACCTTTGTTTCCCGGCCCCCACAGGGCTCGCTGGGTGAGCAGCCTGCACAGCCCACTCTCTGTGCCCCACAGGGCACTCGGGGGAGCCTCCACTCCCCCTCCCTCCTGCACTGTCTGGACCGCAGTGCAAGGATGGGGCACTCGATTCCACCTTGGGCAAGTGCCTTCCCTGCTCCAAGCCTCAATTTCCTCACCTGTGTAATGGGTCAGTAACTGCCAGCTTCCGGGGCTGCCTTGGGGATCAGGAGAGATGATGCGCATAGCTAGGTACTCAGTATACGCTGGTTCCTTCCCTTCCCTCTCTTTCCCAGCCTTCAAAACGGAGTGGATTGCTTAGTCCCGGGGAGAGACCAGAAACTGACATTTCTGCCACGGCCTGCTCTCAGGTCCTGGGTGTGTCCCCTCCCTCCCGGGGACGCGTTTTTCTTCTCAGGGAAGAAGAACAAACTTCTCCCTGACAGGAAACAAGTGGAGAGCAGCCCCACACCTGAGAGTGGCTGCAGCATGTGTGCCCTGGCACAGTGTGGGGGTGGCTGAATGGAGGGTCATGCTGCATCCTTCTTGGGGCTCACAGAGAGGACCAGCCCCTGCCCCCCACCCGGCCCCCGGCCCCTCACTCCATATCCCCCCAAGCCCCTGATTCTGAGAGAGCTAGAGACATCGAGGCTCCCAGGGGCAGGAGGCTCTCGGGAACTGCACGCCCACCGGGTCCGGCCTCCTCCGGCCACTCCAGGCTGAGGAGGGAACAGAGGCTTCCGGGATGGGTCGCCAGGGTGCTGGGCCCTTCAGGGGCACCTCTGAAGGGGGGCGACCAGGGTTTCTAACAATAGCTTCTGTGCCTATAACAAGCTCGCACCTCAGAGGGAGGACAGAGGCTTGGCTGGGAGGAAGAAGGCTGACCTAGATCACCCAGGATGGAGGCAGAGGCTGGCATCCTGAGACGGCAGCCTCCACCTGCTGAGACCCTCCCACTACCACCTACCCTGGCTTCCCAGACCTGCCACTGAGGCTTGGGACCTCTCCAAGGAGAGGCTGGGCTGGGGGAGGCAGCTGAAGCCTGTGGGTAGGAGGCCAGCATCTGCAGCTTCACCAGGGGCCTCAGGTAAGCTTCTCCCTCTCCGTCTAAGGATCCCCCAGTCCCCACCCAGGGCCATGACAATGTCCTCAGGATCAGCTAACCTGATCCTCACCAAGGGAGGCTGGAATGGGTGGGGATGGAGCCCCAGCCTCCAAGAACATCAGAACATGCCTGACAGAGAAGCTGAGGCCCACAGAAGAGACTCACAAAGGGAGTTGGAGGAGACAGGGCAGGGTTTCCTCTACTAAATCCTCCCTCCCCAGGTCTCACACAGGCCTGGGGCCTCAGTGGGACTCCCTGCTGCTGCCTCCAGCAGAGCTGATGCTCAGAAGCCCCAGGGCTGGGGCAGGCCACAGAGGATTAGAGACAGGAGTTCCTGGGGCCAGCTGGGAAGCCCTGGCGAATCCCAGGGGTCCATGGGAGCCCTTGGTTGGGTAGTGTTCCCAGCAGAAACCACTCAAAGCAATTGCCTCCCCAGTCATCCATCTGGCCTCCTGGGCTCTCCCTTCCTGCCCAGGGGATGGGGTAGTGAGGCCTCGTGGGACCTCTACCTACCCCAGGGCAAGTCCAGGGCCAGAGCCTGCCTGAGCAGTCTGGATTGCCTGAGGACAGACTGGCCCAAGGGGCAGTGGCGACAGGCACCCTGGCCTGAGTTTCCAGGACAGTAAAAGAAGCACTTAGCTCCCGTCACAGGGCCCCCCCCTCACCCCCGCCCCTCCACCCCCTTCAGCCACTGGCAGCTCTGTCCCCAAATAGCATGGCTCCCAGGGCCTGAGCCTAAGGCTGAGCAAGGTTGGCTACCCCAAGGGCTGGGGCCCTGAGATAAACCAACGCCAGAGAAGGGAAGACTGGCCACTTCTCTGCTTTTTTAATGATGGTCTAGCCATGGGTCCAAGGCAAACAGAAGGTTGGGGTTTATAGGGACTGAGCAAGCCAACATGGTCCTTTGTTTCCACTTGGGACAGAAACCAAGAGACAAGCCTGTTGGGGCGTTTTGGGAAAAAAACTCCATCTTTCCACTGCAGTCACCCAGAGTGGCCCTAGCCACACCCAGCCGCACCACCGCCACCCAGAGTGGCCCTAGCCACACCCAGCCTCACCACCGCTAGCCACCGTCCCTTCTCAGTCGTGAGCTCAGACCCACATGCCACCGTCCCCCTGTACCTAGACGCCCCCCAGGTACCTCGGACCCAAGCTGGCACACAGGACTCCTGGCCCACACTGCAACCTGCTCCACTGCCTGCCTTCCTAATCCCAGCTGGAAGTCGTTCCGTACAGAGGGAACAACAACAGAATCAAGGTCACCCTCGTCTCAGGCCGCCTGAGGAAGCGCAACGTGTGCAGAACCAGGAGTCAGCAGGCCTCGGTCAGAAATCCTACCAGTGGGGTAGAAACCAGTGAGGTCGGGAGTGAAACGTATCTGAGAAGAGGAGACGCCCTCTTGTGGGGGCATCGGGGCTGTGAGCACACCTTGGCGGGGAGGGCCTTCATTCAACGGCCCTGCACCGGGCTTCAAAGCGTTGTGTGCACATCACCGCATTTCGTCCTCCTGGCAATCCAATGACGAGGGTTCTACTTATGCCCACTTTGCAGATATGAGCCTGAGGCTCAGAGAGGCCAGGTGGCCCCAAGGTGACACAGCTAGGCAGTGTGGGACTGAAACTCGAGTTTCACACCTGTCCTTCTAGCTCCAAGGCCCTCAAGCATTTCCCCACACCAGGCACAGGCGGCCACATTGCCGGGAGTCAAGAGCGCTCAGTGGGCTCCATGCCAGGTCTGCCAGAGGGCTGCTGTGTGACCTTGGGCAAGTCACTGTCCCTCCTCCGTCAGCAGAAATAATGCACATTTCCCAAGCAAAGGAGAATTTCTTGGCCAGGCTGGTGTAGGCACTTCTGTGGCACAGGTGCTCATGACACCTCTGACCTCAATCTGCCAGTGCCCCAACCATCAGCACGGGTGCTGCCTGGCAGGCTGCTGCTGGGGGTGGGGTGGCAGCTGAGAAGCTCTGTCCAGTCAAGCAGGGAGCCTGGAGACCAGGAAGCAGCAGTGGGCTGCAGCAATACAGGAACGTCCACGGACCCTTCCCCGGCCACAGCACACTCTGGACCCCGGGCTGGGCCGGCTCACACAGCACTTCTCCCCGAGCCCCGGTACCTCCAGGCTGGCTCGCCTGCCACCACTGCCAAGAGGTGTACCTTGGGTGGGTGGCAGACATAGCCTGAAGCACTTGGCAAGGTCGCCTTCTGTTTTCAGAGCCCAGCCATAGTCCCCTTCTCTCTCCTCGTCCCCCTGCCCCAGACAACTGCATTCAGCCCACAGTTGCTCAGAATGGTGTTGGCTTCCCAGTTTTTCCTACAACTTTTAGTTTCTGTGGCCCGTGCTCTAACCAGAGCCCCTAGGATTCCTTTACAGCGTGTGCACACATAGCTCCAGGCTCCCTGGTGTGTTCACTCCCGACAGCCTCACCAGCAGCCCTGCGTTGGAGGCCTGTCCCGGCTGCTGGACACCGCTGTGCTGCTAGATCTGAAGATGCGGAGGCCCCCGAGCCAGCGGCTGGCAGGTAAGGGCATATGACAATTCCAACTCCTTCGCTGATGGGGAACTTGGAGGGGTATGTACACTGTACTCAAAGCTCCCCATGGGGTGGGGCCCAAGTCACCCTCCTCAGGACTTTACCTTGTGTCCAAATTTGCTCAGCTTCCTTCCTTTCCCCATCCTCTTCCCCAATCCCTTATTAGGCTTTCCTGTAAACACTTCCCCCTAAAAAGTTACTTTCTTACAAATCCTCATCTCAGGGTCTGCTCCAGAAGAACCCAATCTAAGACAGCTGCCAACACCATCCACGCAAAAATCCAGATTTCATAAATCTGTACCTCTAGCAACCCTGGGCCTATTCCCACTTGGCAAAAAAAGGCTAGCACTGAGGAGAGACTACCTGATTGGGGGGTGCTCCCCAGTTTCCCCCAGTCCACCACAACCCCTACTGCCCTCCAACTGGCCCTTTCGCCATTCACACTCCCTGCCTAGCCCCGAAAGGCCTGAATTTGCAACCCCTACAATACAATACAGTGGTTATCAGGGCAGGCTCTGGAGTCCAGGCTCACCAATTACTGATCCTGTGACCTTGAAAAATCCTTCAATCTTCCTGCCCCTTGCTTTCATGTACAAAATGGTACCTACGTGTACCTACACGCTATCCTGTAGGGATGTTGGAGGCTTAAGCAAGATACTGCCTGTAAAGTGACGTGGGCAGTACCCAGCACACAGTATTCAAGAAATTACTAATATTTGTCCTCTTGGAGCTGGGGTGCCTGCTACAACCCAACAGTCCACACCCACCTATCTGAGATTACCTGCTGGCCCCTCACTCCCCTGGGTGAAGACACCCTTCCCCCAGGGTTTGGATTTGAGCACGTACCTCTTCCCACTGGTGAATGTACCGGATGAGGCGAGACAGACGCAGGAGGCGCAGGAGGCTGAGGATCTTGGTGAAGCGGACAATGCGCAGGGCCCGGGCTGTCTTGTAGACCTCCGAGTCAATGCGCGTCTCCACAATGAGGAAGATGTAGTCCACGGGGATGGAGGAGATGAAGTCCACCACAAACCAGCTTTTGAGGTACTTCATCTTAATCCGCTGCGGGTCCAGGATGATCTCTGTGTTGTCCTCCACCACGATCCCTGTGCGGAAGTTGAGGACCAAGTCGATGAGGAAGAACGTGTCTGACACCACGTTGAAGACGATCCAGGGTGTGGTGTTCTCATCTTTGAAGAAGGTGATGCCTACGGGGATGATGATCAGGTTCCCCACCATCAGCAGCAGCATGGTCAGGTCCCAGTAGAATCTGCCCAGAGACACAGGGGTTAGTAGCCAGGAGAAGAGAGAGGTCTAGGGAGTTTGGGCAACACTGTGGGAGGTAGGCCCATGGGGATGCGGACACTGGTTCCTCCTTCACTAAGGGTACCTTCTGCCTCCCCTCCTCCCTTCCCCTCACACCCACCTAAGAGAGAGACTCATGTTGGAAAGCAAAGCAAACAATGACACCCAGAGAGAACTGCAAGGCCGTTTTCATGGCAGGAGCAGTTCACCCCACACCACCCCAGACTCAGGCCAGGCTGCTCTATCCTCTCCTACCAGCCGTGGGTAGCTGTGGCCTGAGACAGGTGGGCAGGCAGACATCCCCACAGACCACGACCGGAGAGCAGGGGAGGTCCACACAGAGCAGGCAGGCCCAGGCTCAAGCCCCAGCTTTGTCACTCACATTGTGCCCTCCCCATTCTGGGCCTGTTCCCTCACTGTGCAATGAGAGGTGGAGCCTCAACACTCCGCCCTAGAATTCTTTTTTTTTAATTAATATTTATTTTATTGTTTTTGACAGAGACAGAGAGAAACAGAGAAAGACAGAGACAGAGAGAGACAGAGAAAAGGGGGAGGGCCTACAGCAGTGGCCATAGTTGTACGTCATCAATTTTCAACATGGTTTCATTTCACACAGGTGGGCGGGGGCCACGCAGGGCAGGAGCTGGGCTTGGGGTCTCCTGCATGGGAGGCATGCCCCCTCAAGCCAGGTGCCAAACCAGGGGGGTAAGAACCAAACTGGGGCGGGGGGGTCTCTCACATGGGAAACACACCCCAGTACAGCATATGGGTCTGCATGGGCTGGGGCCAGGATTCAATCCTTGGTCCCCGGGGCTGCAAAGTGAGCACTCAACCCACTGAGCCATCCCAGCTTTCCCAGCCCTAGAATCCTGATCTGGCTCTGGGAGGGCCCTTTAGCCCAAGTATAGTCAGAAAGGACATGGCCCTCTGTCTCTCCCCTGAGGTTTGCATTCTCACACAGAGCTAGGGAGGGGCAGCAGCACCTTCAAAGGCAAGAGTGTTAATGAGGCGATTGCAAGCACCAGTAAGGCACCTCTCAGTGCAGTGGAGTCAGACCAGTGGGGCTTCCAGCATCGTTTCTCCTGAGCCTGCAGAGCACCTACAAGTGCTTCCAGAGGATGGTAGCAAGGGGCCCTCAGGGTGAAGCCTCTGGGAGTTTCAACAATGTCAGGACATAAGAGCCACCCGACCTGGCAGGGGCGCTCTGGACTGTGCAGCTAGCACAAGCATGCACAGACCCCACATCTAGAAGGTGAGACCAGGAATTCCTGGGACCCAGCCCCAGAACCAGTCTCCCCAGGGCTGTCCTCAAGACCAAACACTTACACTGCAGAGCTGTTTCCCTCTGTTATTAATTTAGACAGTTACACAATGACAGCTAAAGGTATTAATCTTTATTAATTAATAAAGAAGTAAGGGCAGAAATAAGCATGCCTTCTCCCTAGAGAAATAACCTTTCATCCACCTTTAATTGTCTACTGCAGGGAAGCCAGGAGAGTGAGAAACAAGAAGACAAACTTTCTCCAAGTCTTCAGAGGGTCCCACCATAAAACCCCAGTGTCCCTGCACGAAGAGTCCCAGGTTTGAAATAAAACAATTACTTCATAGCAAACTGTTTTCTTTGCCAGACTCAAAATGTCAAGGAGAGGGCAACGGCCTGCTTCACGGAAGGTGAGACAGCTGCCCCACATCACACAGCTCAGGGAAGGGTGGCTTCCGGAAACGCCACTTCAGGCAGCTCCTCTGAAAACCAAGCCCCTCAGGGTCTCAAGACAGGACCTCACCTTAGAGACTCACTAGGCTAAGGCTTCTCATTCTAAGCCTGGTGCCAAGAGATCAACTTTAGCTCCTTTCCTGCCCCACAACCCATCACCCCTTTTCCAGCCCCAAACCCCGCTATCTCCTCTGGGAGAACCCAACCTAAGACCTAAGAACCCACCCCAGCCTTCACACCCGGTACACAGAACACAGTACGTCCTGCTAATGACTCAGAGGCCCCAGGAGGATGGTTTCCGCCTCGATGGGGTGTTCTTGAGCTATGTGCACTCTCCACCGCGCCTCCTGCACATCATTCAAAGAAAGCTGCAGACAGTCTTCAGAGGCCACACACGCGTAGCCCCATTCAGGCACACAGTGTCCAACACCCCTTAATACACATGACCATCATTCCTTCTCATTTAATCTCATGGGGAAAAGAAGCAAAACAAAAAGTCTGTGACACAGAGAGGCCACTGAGGGCCCCGTGGTCCTCTGTATACAAAGCTAATAATACACCGAGGTTGAGGAGTTTCTAAAATTAACACAGCAGGCGCAAGCGGCTGTGAATGCTGACTCCGGCAGGCCTGCCACTCCAGCGGCTTTCTACCCTGTCACAGCTCTAGTTCTCTCAATTACAGACCAAATTTAAGACAGTAATTAACAGGAGAATGTTTGCATTTAGTGGTCTTCAAAAAACCAAATTACATGAGGCAAAAACACCCATTTCCATGCATTCTGACTAATTGTTTCAATCATGAGTTTGCAGATGCGAAGGGGTATTTCTGGTGCCTAATCTGGGCTGGGGTAGGGCTACTGGAACTCTCCTGCCCACAAACCACTGTGCAGGAGCGTCACAGAGCACCCAATAGGCAGCACAATATGGTGGGAGGGAAGAGGCACAGACTGGCTTAGAGCCAGCAGCCTGGGTTTGACTTCTGGTTCATCTACTAGCAAATCACTTACTCTCTCCATGCCTCTGTTTCCTCATCTAGAAGAATTATTACAAGAATTAAATGAATCAAGATTTGTAAAATGCTCTGACCTATTATTCAATGAGTAAATAAGTGATTCAAAAGTCAACAGATCAACAGAAAAGAGGTGAGTGCAGAAGAAGATTTCATCCTGCAGGGAAAAGCCAAAGCAAAGCATCTGCTGCGGGTAGGGGTGGGAAGGAACTCCTAATGGTCCCACGGGAGCCAGAGGTGGAAGTCAGAGATCACAATATTCCCTGAAAAATCAGATGACAGAACCTATTCACCTTGGCAGACAAATGCCCTAGCCTCGGGGAGCTAATTGTCCAGAGGACAAGGCAATGATGTAAGAAACAGGCCTAGACAGCAGCCCGGGTATGGGCTCCTGGAGGCCCAGAACGGTGAGGCAAGCAAGTGCTCCTGAAGGAGGTGAGAGAAGTTTGGGTTTGGGAGCTGCCCTTGGCTTCACATACTACCCCTTACTTTCTGCAAGATGGTTGTACAGATTTCTGAAAGGAGAGCCCAGCCAGAGCAAAAAAAGTTCAGCACCTCGGACAGCTCCTGGCGAGCCTGCCAGCCCCACTACACTGGTCCAGGCAGTGGAAGTCGTCCACAGCCCCCAGCGGCATCCCCAGATCCCTGGCCCCTCTGCTTCCCCAATCCTGGTGACCAGAAGCATCTCAAATGATGCCTTAGTGTCCCTGTGGATTTTCACTGGGGACTCCCTGGTGTCTGGAAAGCCTTTATTCATAAAGACCCCCAAATACTGTACATGTATTGAGCACTTATTTGTGCTTTTCATGCATTACTTCACTGAACCCTCACACCAGCACTAAGGTGGCTGCTACTGTCTGTATTTTATAGATGATGACTCTGAGGTTCAGAGAGCAGAAAGTATCTTCCCAAAACTGCAGAGCTAGTGAGGAGCTGAGGTCTGTGGGACCCAAGTCTGATGTCTTGGGTTTTAGGCACCTCAGGCAGACTCAGGAAGGTGACTGAGCATTTCTAGTATCTTTGCATCATACTGGTACGGAGGCCTACCACAGCAGGTGCAGCCCCTGCCCCAGAGACAAGAGAGAAGAAGAGAGGATTGCAAAGAAGTTTCAAGGGGACCTATCCTCCTGAAGCCAGAGCCTGCTGAGGCAACTTCCAAGGTGGAGGAAGGAGTACACCTTTCAAGTAGTAAAAGAATTCGTCATCAGCAGCCAGTTGGGCACAGCTGCACCCATTCTGTAGAAGGGAAAACTAAGGTCCACAGAGGAGGGAATGGTAACATTTCCAGAGCTTCAAGCTGGATTCCCACGGTCCCCTTGCCCCCGATGCCCTTAGAACTATTCACAATTAAATCCCACAATCCCGGGTATGTGCCTGTGCTGGTGGGTGTCAGGCACTGGCAGGGAAGCAGTGGACAGCCACACTCAGACATGCTGGAGTTGGCACAGGTTGGCATTAGACCTTGGTCTCTCCAAAGGCAGATGATCCACTCCCACTGCAGTGTTCTCTAAGCCAAGAGAAAGTCCTGGCCAGCAAGACACCCAATGGGCTCTGGAGACCCTGTCCTAGGCTCAGCCCCAAGATCCCAGGCCTGTCCTCCCTCCATCCTGGACTCTCCTTTCTACTTGGACCAACAGGTCCATCCAGCAGGCGGGCAGCCTCCCAGCAGGAGGACATGGCCTACAGCCCAGCTTTGGAGGAGCAGGTCCCATGAGCAGAAGGAACGGGGAATGGCAAAAAGCCTGGCAACCTTTTACATGGACACCCGGAACACTTCAGAGCAAGGTTACGGGCTCAAGGCAGCTGAGGGAAGAGAAAATGGGAGGCTCTTGATGGAGCCAGAGCTCAGTCAAGGGCCCACTCCTGCCCGGAGACTTCCCTGGATGGGAAGGGTGATAAAGAGGCAGATGTGGAGGTCCTGGAGCAGGGAGAACTTTCTGCCTCCTCTTGTCTACATACGCCCATGCTTGCCTTCAAGCACATACGTGTATGCTCACACACATGTGAACACATACACACATCTACATATCTGCACAACACACATGCACATGCCCCCAAACACCCATGAACAGTTTTGTTCACACACTCATCTATACACACCTGTTAATTCTGCCCTCATACACACATCCATTTTCACACATGCACACCTATTGCATACATTTCAACATAAATGCTGTCCACTGGGACTCCTGTCAGCTAGAAGGAAGAGAGAGTCTTTTTCTTTTTCTTTTTTTTGCCTATTAAAATACCTTCAATCCTTCAAGATTTATCTGAAGTGCTTCCTCTTCTGGTCCTCTCCAAACTCTCAGCAGGGGAGCGTCCACCTAGCCTGAGCCCTGGCTATGGCTCCCCTGCATCGCTGTGGGCTCAGGGGCCTTGTCCCAGACCGGCCAGTGTCCCTGCACGGCTAACTGCAGACCAAGGTCCCCAAGCTTCCTCCCACGTGAGTGGCATACCCAGGACCCCATCTTTTACCTCTCCCTCTGTGTAAAGAAGGCTTCCATTCCTGGGACCAGACCTGCAGTCCCACCTGCCACCCAGAGGGCCTGCTGTCCAAGTCCAAGGCTGAACTTGGCCTCCTCAAAGCTGAATAGCAGAGCATTTCAATCACCCGGGCTCAAAACTCAAAGCCACCCACAGCAGCCCCCAACCTGGTCCTGCAGCCCCACCCCCACCCCCACCCCCACCCTCACCCCGAGGTGTGACCACATTTTGTCTGGGGTCTTCTATGATGATTCTTGAACCTGTCCCAGACTGCTTTGTCCTAGATCAGTTCCTCACTGCTCTCCACTCACACCCTTGCCCCTGCCCCCTACCTGGTCTCCGGCCTCCACTCTCTTTCCTGCAACTCACATTTTCTCTGGGTTACTTTCCAGAAATTATGATAACATCATACTGAACTTGCTTGAACTCCTTTGGTGGACCCTACAATCACTACAGAAGAAAATTTCAGCTCCTTGGTCTGGTATCCCTTGAAGTTCCTCCCTCCTGCTTCCCTTCACAGTAGCCAAATAGACACTCGAACCCCAGCTCCTTCTCCATCCACACCCTGGTTCTTCCTGAGAACCGTTCCTGTCTCTTGTGCTCCCATCTTTTAAGATCAATTCCATCATCCAAGGCCCAGTTCAACTGCCTGCTCGTCCACAAAATTTGCCTCCTGTGCTGTGTCTGTTAGCAGTTGTCACACCCTGGCCCTCCCGTCAGCTACCACTGAACTCTCTTTCCAGCCCCTGAATAAATCATAGGACCTAAGAATCCAGGAGCTTTCATGTCAGGGAAAGAAATGGGAGCTGGGCGATTCCCCTTCCATTTCCAATCTTTCCCTTGGTTTTCCAGGCCCAGCACAGGGAACTGCCCATGAAGACGACGAGAATGGAGAAGAACAGTGTCAACATTTGTTGGGCACTTACCATTTTCAGGCAATAATGAGTCCCTTAGTTGGATTATTTCAACTAATCCTCATTAAAACCCTGTGAGGCAGATCCTATGTTTAGGCCCCCTTTTAGAGATAAGAAGACTGAGGCACAAGGTACTGAGAACTTTTCTGTAAACGGTGTACCAAGAATTCAAACCCAAACAGCCTGATTCGAGTCCCACCACTAACCACTCTAAAAATATAACTGGCTAATAGCACTTCCTCCCTCTCCAACTCTGTGCCTCCTTCACCGCCCTCTCCTGCTCAAACCTCTCTCCTGCGCTCTCTTCCATGGTCCTTATCTTCAACTTCTTCACTCCCTGGTTGCTTCACTCTTCCCTTAAGTGAAGCTTCATCGTGTCCTAAGGACGTCACTCTCCCAAGACCTCAGGGTCAAGGTGCAGCCGGCACCCTTCTCCCTCCATGCTGACCACTTCCTGCCTATGGTAGCAATGCCTATGAGCAAATGACAGAGCATCCTGTTGCTTGCTGGCTGTCCTCCCAGCATCCACCTGCCACCCTGGCAATGTCTGCACTCCAAGTCCTGCCATCAATGCTGGGTGACTTCTACTCCACATCATTAACCCCAGCTTCCCAATAGTTTGAAGCCCTGACTCTAATGACTCCACTTCAGTCATCCATCCCAACAGCACACCCAGGACCATGTCACCATCTCATTATTCCATCTCTAACTTCAGATGAGCGATGCCCTCTCGCCCTAAGCCTGTTCCTTCCAGATCCCCTATCCAATCATGCTAAGTCTGTTCTTTAGTGTCCCGTGAGCGTCCAGTTGGCTGAGTTCTCTGCTTCTCTCATCAGAACCCTCCTGCCTCCTCCCAACCCCACCAGACATAACAGTCTACCTCACCTACCTCTCGCCCAATGCCTCTGGCACCCACTTCACAAGCTCACAACCCTAGATCAGCGTCACTATCAGCCCTTTTCGTGTTTACACGGGGATTGTACAGCCAATCCCACGGGCTCAGATCAGTCCTCCTAAATAACCAGGCATCTCAGCTCCTGTGCCTCAGTTTCCTCATCAAGGTTCCCATACTCAGTTGGGCCTTCACCTCTGCCAGCCCATCCCTCCAGGAGCCCCTAGGAAACTCTCCCTCCCATTCTTCTATGGCACCTATTCCAAATTCCACCCTCTCTCCTCAGAGCTCTGAAACCACTCCCCATCCCCACCCCCATCAGAAGATAACACCTTCTCTGTCACAAAGAGAAGGCACCAGGATGTCCCATTTCTCTTCCTTGCTCGCCTCTCCCTCCTCCCTTTCCCCTCCTCCAGACACAGGGAATCAGTGACTCTTCCTCCTTTTCACCCCATTCCTTTTTCCTTCCCAGGGAGGGGGTGCTTAATCTATAGGTTATATCCCCTCTTTCATCTATCTCTTCAATCTCCCTCTACTGGCCCTTTCCCGCCAGCTTTTTCTTCTAGCTCTCTACACTTAAAAAAATAAAACCACTCCCTGAATCCCAACTGTGGGATCTCCTCCCTCAGAACCAAGCTTCCTGAAAGAGGTGTCACCGTACCCACTCTCTCCTTTCTGTCCCCAACACTCTCAACCCTCAGCAACATCACAATGCACAGCTGGCTCCAAAATCCAGGGGGAGCTTTCCAGGCCATTTTCTTGTGGACCTCAGTGTCATGTGACACTGCACCATTCTGCCGAGACAGCCCACCCTGCTGGGTTTCCCCCACTGGCCCCGTCTCCTTTCCCTCATCTTGGACGGGCCCCTCCTCCCCCACGTGAGCTTTAGGTATTTTTGTTCCTTTGAGCCCTCACCTCTTTTCCCTCTTATACTCTCCCAGGAGATCTCACCAACGCCCATGGCTTCACTATTCTACTGGCTTTCAAACCAGATCGCTCTCCAGTTCCACCCCACATGTCTAATTGCTGACTACACCTGGATGGACCCTCACTCTTGACATCTCCAGAGACAACTTAACAGCTCCCCACCCCCACCCGGCCCCAAACTTTTGTGCTCCCAGCACATGGCACCTCCACCATCCAACCAGGAGTTATCCTCAACCCTGCATCTCCCTTGCCTATCAACACTCAGTCACATGGGACCCAGTGAGCCTACCACCTGGCCTACTCCTGCAGGGTCCAGGGTGGGGTCTGAATCCTCTCTCCACACCTGCCAAGCCCAAAGTCCTCCCATGCTAAGATCTAAGTTCCTCACTGTCACCCGCAAGGCCTTTCCCGATCTGTATGCGGCCTCCTTTTTCTGCCTGATTCTCACCATTCCTCCCCTCACACGCTCTGCGCAGACATACTCAGCAACTTTCAGTGCCCCAAACACGCCGTGCTTCCTTTGGCCTCTGGGCTTTCCTCCACACTGTCAGCTGCCCGGACTCTCCGCCCCGCGCTGCTCGCCCTAGCCCGCTGGGTTCAGAGGAGGCATCACTTCTCCTGGGAAGCCTTCTTCATGCCCCAGGAAATCTGGTTAGTGCCCCTTGTGTGTGCTGCCCTAGCACAGTATTTATCACACTGTGATGAAATTGTGTGTTTTGTTGGCCAACCCTCTGAACTGGAAACAGTGCTTTTTACGCAGCAGGTCCTAATGAAAATATGAATGGGTGGAAATACATGAATGGTGAATGAATGCATGCATACCTTGGGGGCACAGGCCGAGTGGCAGGGGGCCCCAGAAGAGGGAATGGACAGTCCTCTGAGACCCTGACTCCTTCCCAGAAGCTTCCACAGGCCTCTAATGAGGGAGTAACTTATCCCATCCAAACTCCCAACACTCTGAGGCTCCCAGAAACATCCATCAGCAAATGGCCCCCACCTGGTTTGGAGATGATGGTGAAGAAGCAAGGGAGCAGGAGGGGTGGCGCTGGAGGTGGGGGAAGTAGATGAACAAGAGATGAGCCAGAGGAAGCCTGGGGCTTGGGGGTCCTGACAGAGTGGGACCAGAGAGGGAGCTGCTGAGGTGGAGAGGGATTCCAGCCAAACTTTAGGCAGGACCATGACCAGAGCTGCAGAACATACCACGCCCCCTCGTCACGGGCACGCCCTCTCACTACGGCACGCCCCCTCATCACAGACACGCCCCCTCGTCATGGGCACGCCCCCTCCTTACTGGCACGCCCCCTCAGTGGGATCTTAAGGATTCTTTCTCCCACATAAGCCTAGCACAGAGACTGCAGGGGTGGTGGGAGGTGACAGGCAAGGAAGGAGGCAGCTCTACCTTTCTCTTAGAATCATATTCTGTTGCCCCCTGTGCACACCCAGGGTGAGTCCTATCTCTCCAGCTCTGCTGTGTGTGTGTACTCCCCAAGAACAGAAAAGATTTCTCTCCCTTTTCTGAGATATGCATACATGGCTGGGCCTGGGGTTCAGGGGAGGTGTCTCAGTAAAACTGTCTTATTGTTAAGTGGATGAGTGGATTAAAGACTTTTGCAGGCGAAAAAAGAGACTACTGAAAGTAAAAATAAAAAATATGCTAAGATGTTAGCACTGATTATTACTAAGTGGTGGGATTATGGGTGATTCGTGTTTTCTCCATCATACATGTCTATAGTCTAAATTCTATATTTTCTTTAAAAAGGACAAATATTACCTTTATAATTAGAAAAGTAAATCTGCCATTAGCCAATAACAATGACCAGTGCCCACTGATGTAAAGCATCCAGTGTGTCAGGGAAGACACACCGGGCCTCAGGAAAGCCCCTAGCAGCCAGTGTGGACATGAGTGAGGACGGTGCTGTCAGGACAGGAAGGTTGGGAGGAGCAGAGCTTCTGGAGGTCTGTGATGGAGAGTGAGGAAAGCCATCGAAGGCAGGTATGACAGGCAAAGGAGACCCCACACGTGGGCGTCTTCCTGGCCTTCCCTCTCTCCCAACCCATCCCTGTCCAGCTCCCTGCGTATCACTCTCTGAGGCACAGCTGCTGCCCAGCTCCCTGCCTACCCTGCACATACCCAAGGGATGCGTACTCAGGAGTCCTCCCTGCCTGGGCCCCTGGGTCTGGCATTTGAGCTTCCCCTTCCCCCTCAGACTGGAAATCTGCCTGCCATAGCTGGGCCCTCAGCTCTGGCCTCTGAAGGAAATATCCCCTGCCCCCCACGCCTCACCCTATCCCCTCATTCTAGCCCAGCCTCCCCTACTGCTTCTCCCTGACCCGGGGATCTCCCTGCTTACAACAGATGAATTGCTTTCTTCCTCCCACCCCGCCTAGCCACTAGGGCTCTATTTTTAACCCACCTCAGAATCTGACTCAGAATCACAGGGCTCCCAGATAGCTTCTCCATCAGCCACCTGGGCGGCCTCTGAAGCAGATTCAGAGCCAAGGATGTCTAGCACTCGGACTATGGGTGTGTTGCTTGGATTTGGTGTATCTTCATTTTCTAAATTTTCTATGATTATCAAGTACTTGAGAAAAAAAAAATTTTTTTACAGACCCAAACCAAGATGCCCCTTTACCCCTGACGGTCCCTCTTCCTTCCATGCCCTGGGCTGAGTGAGGCCCCAGCCTCTCATCACACAGTGACAGTCTCGGCCACTCACCAAAGACAAGGTGAGCTGTCTAAGGGCTGCATGGGACCGAATCTTCCCTTCCCCTCCGTGAGCCTTCAGTGACAGCACACAGTCACTTGGGGCTCTTCCCAAGATGCAGACTCAGGTCCACTAGGTGTGGGATAATGGCTAACAGGCTCCCAAGTGATGCTGAGGCTGCAGGCCCAGGGTCCACACTGAATAGCCAGGCTACAGCCAGTGATACCATGGTGAGGTATTGTTCTGTTTGAATATGCGGCTTTGTGGCCGTAGACAAATCACTCAACCTCTCTGAGCCTGTTTTCTCATGTGCAAAGTGAGAGCATTAATTCCACCTCACAGGACTCTGTGTGACTTCAATGAGATAATGTTTAAAATATGCCATAGAGTATAAATACTCAGTACATGCCAGCTGTTGTCAACGTTATTATTCCTGTGGCACTGAGATGCAGGCCCTGGCCTGAGGGCTACAGGGCTCCTAGGGTCTGTGGACTGTCCCCACCTCAAGGAGTCTTCAGTCTGGGTGGTGGACAGACCCACCCCACAGGGGAGCTGATGCTCCAGGCCAGCTCCATGGGCACATAGGGCCATCAGCCGTGGGTGGGGGTAGAATAAGTGGGTGTCTGGCTCTGCACTTCTAGGCTGGAAATAGCCAGAGGGGAGATTCAGCCAGGCTTAGCATGTGGACAGGGAGGAGCAGTGGGCAGCACGGCCTGCTGGGGACTAAAGCCTCAAAGAAGCAGCAGCCTGAGTGTGACCACTGGCCAGGAAGGTCAGCATTGTGGTTCCAGGAAGAGGTCCACGCTACATAGCAGAAAGAAGCTAGGCCAGGGGCCTGAGAGTCTTGGGTTCTGGTCCCATCCCATCTCTAATTTGCCCTGCCCCCTTGAACAAGTCCCTGCCTCACACAATCCCCTCCTCAGGTTCCCCAAGGGTACAATGGGAGGATGGAGCCAGCTGATCTCTAAAGACATGCTGATTCCATGAACATCTGCAGTGCAGAGGCTGCAGAGGCCAGCCAAGGGCAGCCGGCCGGGTGAAAGCTCGCTGAGAGAGGAGCGCACCTCAGACATCTCTGATACCCCTGCCTCCAACCCAGTGCTGGTCTGAAGAGAAGACAGGGGGCATCTTGAATGCCAGGCAGGGTAGTTAGGACTCTTCTAGGGCCATGGGAAGCCATGAAGGTTGCAGAAGAAGAGTGCCTTGGGGAAGGGATGGTGACTGCACCTCCTCAACAGTACGGCCGAACTCAGGCCTGGCCATGGGGGTGTCAAGATATCAACCCACAGCCTCTGATGTCCTCAGACCCACCCCTGGTAAGTCTGTGTGCAGCAGACACCCCAAACTGCACAGCAGGGATCATCAGTTCTATGAATACAAGGCCCTGAGCCCCCAGGATGCTGTGTTCCCTCAGGCTAGCAGCCTAACCTCTCTGACAAAACCACCTGGGGAGAATGGGGAAGGGGACTGCAGTTGGAGAACTCCCCCATCCCGCTTATGGGAAACAAACAAAGAAGGCTCACACCCAGCTCTCCCCACTCAGGAGAACGGAACCAAAATAGAATAGAAATAGAATAGCGCTGTGGAACAGCACTGGAGTGCAACCTCAGGGGAAACCAGGTGGGAGCGCTCACCTGCTCCTGCCGGAGGGAGCCTCACCATGAGGAAGGAAACGCGATGGATGCGGGCGCAACTTCCTAAGGCCAAGCAGCACCGGTGGGGACTGGAAACAAGGCCGCTCAATAGTGCCTTGGGAGGGAGGGGGGGCTCTGTGGCTGCCTTCTTGCTGGGATGGGGGTCCCCTGGAAGTTCTGGGGCCCTGAGAACATGAGACAGAGGGGACTCCACCACCTTCACTCCAGGGAAACAGTCTGACAAGGACACTGAGCAAGGGCCATGTTCCCTGGGGTCCCACCAGCCCTAGGGTTTATGATTCCGATTGCTAACAACCTGCCAGGAAGCGAAGGTGACCGACTCCCTGGAGAGGGGCCCATGATGAACAGGCGTGGGTGCCAGTGTTTCCTTGGGCCAGGTACTCAGTATTCCAGCCCAGGCTCCAGGGAGCACTGCAGGGCTACAGCCATCGAGGCGCAGTCAGGGAACGGCAGACCCGAGGGGTGAGGGAGGCAGAATTACCTGGGTGCTCCCCAAAATGACACCCTCCCAGGTTTTACCCAGGGCGGCCCAGGTACCTGTAATCGCATAGAGTTCCCTGGTAACTTCGTGGCTGCCCGTTTCGGCTTTGGGGTCTTGCTAAGACCCCCTCTCCAGTGCCATTTTCAGATGAGGAAATCGAGGCCCAGAAAAATGAGGCCTCCACTCAGTCCAAGCCTTCACCTGGCCCCTTTGGCTCTGCCCCCCAGAAGCTGCGGAGCACCCAGCAGGATGATGACACCCCAGAACCTGTGAGACAGCATGAAGCTGGTCACGTTCCTTCCCTACCAATTCCAACGCGGACAGTCCTGCTGGCCTGCCCCTCAGAACTCCTCAACCACAGTGGTCTGGTGCTACCTGAGCTCTTCCAGGCCAGGGGTGAGCCTCAAGGAGGGGACTGTGCCCCGAGGAGAGGTGCCTGGGAGAAGGTGGTTGTGACTTTTGCCCAGGGATCGCCACTCCCACAGGGGGCATGATGTGATGGAGTGGGGGTGTCTCAACAGAGCACACTAACATGACACAACAGGCCAAAGAGATCCTGACCTCACCCTCCAGGACACAGACTGGAGGACCCTCAGCAGAAAGGCCCATAGGTAAGGAATCCTCACCTGCTCCAGGAGCACTGGGGCTGCCAAACGCCTGGAGGGCGTCTGGCTGCGCCAAACAGTGTCTCCAGAAAGAGCAAGGGGGCCTCCGTCAGCTCTGCCTGTGGGCAGCTGTCCCTCCCGCAACTGGCTCCACTTGTACTAATGGGGTCAGGTTATGGGTTCAATACCTATTTGGCCAGTTCGCTTTGCGATCTTCTCAGCTTCAGGCTGAGCCCTGACCCTGGACACAGAGAGGAAAGCCCTTTCTTTGCTGAGGTCACGCAGCTGAACAGGAGAAGGGTCTGGAGGGCAAACTTGGCATGGGAGGGGTGGCTACGCTCAGGACGAGAGCACCCAGGCCTCAAGGGTGGGCCACATTCGGTGCTGTACCAAGACAGGCCCAGCCGCACAGTCACACCCGCCGGACCAAGTGTCTTCTCAAAGGTGACAATGGCATTGATGAGACCTGTGGGCGTGAGGGTCTTTCCTGTCCTGGGGGAAGGGAACAATGCCCATAATCCTCTGACAAACTGGAGGCAGGAGAAGCCCGTGGCTGGCTCTGGCAGCGAGTGGCTGAGGACTCACGTTAATTATTGACAGGGGCTGTTCCAGCCTGCAACGGGGAACCGCAGGGTAATTACTTCTGGGCTCCAGGCCACACGCGCAGTGATATAATTTTAACAGCAGCACCTGCCTTCCGAGCCCAACACTGCAGGAGGAGAGGATCTCTCAAGTTATGCAGCTAGGGCCAGGGCCTTGGAGGGCTCCCCTGGGGTGCAAGGACATCCAAACACACTCAGGCAGCATCTGGGCACAACCTGGGGCAGGGGGGTCAAATGCTCACAGGTGAAAGGCAGAGCTTAAGGAGTACAGTCCGAAGACGTAGGTTCTGAGTAACCTGCTCACAATGCCTGCCAACATCCACCCCAGCTAGGTGGCCTCTGAGCTCCAGCTCCTGGATACCTGCTGCCAAGAAAGTTTGCAAAATGGTTCTCTCTCTCTCCTTCATATCCAGCGCAGTTCTGCTTCCTCCAGGAAGCCTTCCCTGATCACCAATGCATACTGGTCTGTCTTATTGCTGTCCCATAAACCAGACCTGGGGGCTGACCCTATGAGGAGCCAGAACCCTATCTCCTCTTAGACAAGTGGGTAGTGACTCCCCATCCTCCACAATAAGTGAAAACAGTCTTGGGATCGACCATCTGGAGTGTGAGAAGGCACTACCCCCACTGGCTTGCCCGTGCCCAAGCCCAGAAGACAATGCATTAGCCAGCCCCGTGTAATATATTAATTTCTGAGAGCCTTGTTCACACAGACATAGCATGTCCACCCACACGGGTAAATGCTTAGACAGACACAAAATCAGCAACAGCCGATTATCAGGCCCCTGGCTGCTGTGAGCAGACCTGGAGGCCCCGCTGCTGGCTCTGCAATTTGTGGGAGCCCAGAGCCAGGTGGTGGGGTGCAGGGCAGCCCCATATCTCTCCACCCAGCCCCCAGCATTGCTCTGCAGGGACCACAAGCTGGCTGCCTGGCTGGGCAGACAGACACCAGCTCCCAACAATGAGAGGGTGGGATGGGACTGATCACACGTGAGATTTGGTGGGGCTGGTGTCCACAGTGGTGAGACTTGTTTATTTATAATTTATACTGTACCTCCCAGAGAGGACCAGAGGCAGCTCACTTAGATGCTGAGAGGTATAGGAGGTCAGGGAGCTTAAAGGAAGGGAGGGCTTCAAGAGGAGGGCATAAGGCAGGGGTGGGCAACATGCCGACGCTGCCCCAAGCCCTGGTGTCTCAGGGAGCCACTAGGTTGGCTCAGAGGCTTTGTTCAAGGACTCCAATTCCTGACCCCCAGTTGCAAGGCCTTATCTTGGTCCTGGGCTGAACCCTGATCCTGAAAAACACTGAGCTCTCATTCTGGTCACAGTCTGGGCCCAGACTATGGCCTCAGATTGAGCCCTGACCCTGCTCACACACTAAGCCCT